>PVIW01008528.1:0-15108 GCA_004026585.1 Noctilio leporinus
ATTAAAAAAATATGACATTCACAAGTATTTTAAGAAAAATCTACATAACCAGGGCAGTGATCTTCAGTAAAAAACAGCTCTAAGTAATCATGTTCATTTCTTGTAGTTACATTTGGAAATTGCTTCCTAACCATGGTAAACACTGTGTACCAGTTTTGAAAATGTCCCTAGATGCACATTATCTCTGGGGAAAAAAAAAAGTCTGGTCAAACATTGTTTTTTTGCCAGAACCAATCCTGAGAGCCCAAACTAAATGTTACAGAATTTGTCTTTAAATGGGAAAAAAAAAAACACACACAGGACTTTCTAAAAGGTCTTTAACAAGCTACCTTGGGAACTCAATCCAAAAATATGCTTATGTACTAAAACAGATGTTTCAGTGCAGCTCCAAAACTCTTTATAAATACAGCCACTTAGAAGGACGATCCTGGATCAGAAGTTTTATTCCTTGTGTATCTGAGAACAATAAGGGGAAGAGTTGACAGGTTGACATGCCTCAGCTCCTAGGGTTGGTAAGGACACTGAGGACTTCAAGCCCCCCCCATCTCCATGCTGATTACAGAGCAGTCAGGTTTTCAGATACTGCCCCCCCTCAATACCCTGGGGCAAGCAGGCTAGCCCTGAAAAGCATTTGAGATCAAGGGAAGCCTAGGAATGGTGTCAGGTGGGTCAGGTGAGGTACATGCACATGGAGTAAAGGTAATATGAACACAACAGGATTGTATAGTCTGTTCAGTGGCAACCTACAAGTCTCACCTACATTAGGTGTGCATGCCTCATCTCAGTTGTCATAATTGTCTCTGTAATTTCCTCCTGAGTAGCGGTCATAACCACCCTGGCTTCTGGGGGAAAAACACAGCGTTACAGAATACATCAAGACACCCCCAGGTAATGTTAAAACCCAATTTACACATGCCATCCCATTCTTTACTACAAACTTTAACATGGCGCTAAACAGGACAAATCAAGCATGTGAACATTATATAGAAATCATATATGGTATGAGTTGCATTGCACGTTAAATTGTATTAAACATTACTGTAGTACACAACCAACAGAATACAGCACACATTTTTCCCATGCTATAATTATAGCATCTTACTATTCGTTGATGCATTACATGTAACTCAAAACATTGTATTTCATACTTGTTTTCTGGTTTCATTACAACTTCTAAAACATTAGTAACACCACAGTAAAATGTGAACACCCAAGCAGCCCAACTCTTAAAGAGAAAAGCAGTACTGCTAGAGTGCCCCAACCTCTTGGTTACCCACCTGCCACCATAGTCTCTGGATCTCCCATATCCATATCCATATCCTCCAGGTCGACTGTCATACCTGCCACTCCCATAACCCTGGTCCCCACCACCTAGGACAAACGATAAATATTTAAATTGCAATTGTTCAGACATGGGCCACTAACAGTTGGTTCTCCCTCACACTGTGGTAAAACTGACCATTGTACTTACCTCTAGAATAGCTGCGACCACGCCCACGGGCCCCAAAGGCACCCCCTCTGGTTCCACGGGCTGACTTGCCTGCGTGGTCCACACGGATCTGACGACCATCCAGAGACTATGTGTGAGGAGACACAAAGAGGATACGGCTTGATAGTCATCAAGGGAAGTGGGGAGGAAAGAGTGGGCAGGGCAGGTGGGCAAAAGAACCCAGAAACTCCTGCTGGGCACCAGGTTCTGGGTGCCATGTTCCACAACAAGCTCCTTTGACCAGAATGGCCTTACCAAGAGCTATAGAATCCCACAAAATGACCTGAATCCACCGTGTTCCCCTGCTACTACTTACATCTCGACTGATCTCAGGTGAGTTCTCCTCCCCACTCCTCTAAGCTGCCCAACTATTAGGGCTAGACAGACACCTCTCTTGGTTTGAGGCTTCAGAGTCCATCCCAGAAGACTCACGAGGTCCTCTCAGGGCCAGGCCCGCAGGTCTGCAGACTCTACTACCTAAGCCCAGGGCAGGTCAAGGTCAACCATCCACGGGTGGCTTCTCGGCCTCATGCAGGACCAGTCGTCGCCTCCCAGGCAGCCCGGCTCTGTCTGACGCTGCCCTCCACCCCCTAGAACAGAAGGCAGTCACGCTCCTGTGAGTGGGCACCGTGGGGTTTGGTGGCCGCGCTGCCCCTAGCAGACACAGAGGGAAAAACAGAAAGAATGGTGGAAGTGGCAGAGATGGGGGCACGGCCCTAATGCAGGTAGAAGGCCTCACCTCTCCATTCATGGCTCTCATTGCATCTGAAGCGTGCTCTGGATTGGTGAAGGTAATGAAGCCAAAACCCCGGGATCGCTGAGTCTCCCGGTCCTTGACAACGACCACTGGTGAAGAGAAAGAGAAAATTGATTAAGAGAAAATGTGACAAGAGTCAGGTAGAGAACGAACCATTCCCACTAAACCTCAATTAAAAGTTACCAGATTCTCCAAACCCTAAACTATACACCTTACAGCAAAGAATAAAGCAAGGGAAGGAGTACATGAAGGTCTGGAGGCCCCAAGGCTTCCTTTGGTTGGACCCACCGATTATGGTCTGGCCCATGTCTCACCTTCAGAAATTGGCCCAAAGCTGCTGAAGTGATCTTCCAGAGCTTGCTCATCCGTGTTGAAGTTGAGCCCTCCAACAAAGAGCTTCCCTTCTTCAGAGGACATGGCAGTGAATTTGAGTCCTGTTAAGAATATGGAAAAGGATGAAAGAACAGTGGGAGGGAGAAATAAATAGTAAAGCGGTAGAGAAAACAAACACGTAAGGGGAAAACGAAAAAGCAGTCCCCCAAAGACGGAAACTTGCGGGGCAGGCTCAAAGAGGTAGCTATTTGGGGGCCTCCTTCGCGCAGGCCCACATCCCCTGCCACCACGCCCGTCATTTTGTAACTCCGCGCAGGCCCAGAACATCCATGCGTTCACTCTGCTCCCGCAGAACAAGATGGCGGCAGTCACGTGGGAAAAGCACCCCCCCCCCCAACCCACGGTACTGCACATCTTGGCCACCGCGTGGTCACTCCCACCACCAACGCCGCTAGCCCCTCTCGGAACTCCTAGTGCTTGAATACAGCACACCAGCATCCCACCAAACCAAAAGTCTGACCTCGGATCACGGGACCCGCCCGCCCCAGAAAAGCCCAAGCCTACGTGTCCCAGAGACACCCAAGCCTACGTGTCCAACGCCGCTACACTTCCCACTCGCGCACCTTGCTCTAGGACAGTTCAGCGCACACCAGTGAGGCGAGAAGAAAAGCTCGTTAAGTCAGACAGCACTTACCTACAAATTCAGTAAAAGAGCCGGAAACACCTACTTCCGAGGAGCGGAGCGACTGGGGAGGTTGTGGCGCGGGAAGACGCTTAATAAAGTGTACGTAGCGTAACGTCACTGAACGTCCTCCATGCGCGCTGATTGGCTGAGGCCAGCGAGGGGCGGGGTGGCGAGGAATGGACGACAGAACGTAGGAAGTGAAGTGCTCATCAAGCTTCCGGGAACGGATGAGAGCTTTGTGTGGTGGGTGCACTATGACGTAAGCCTCCCTCGGGCCCCACCGTTTTCATCCCTTAGGTATAGAAACCTTTTCTCTTTTTCCTTTCAGTCCCTGCGCTCGTTCCCTTGACGTCATTTTTCCATTGGTTCCAACGACTTTCTCATGATCTTAAGTCTTTTCTTAGGTCCCTGATGACATTAATACCGTCCTCTGATAACCTCCTTGTTGTATATCCCAAGGGCCCGATATTTAATCCCCCTTTCCCTGACCCTTCACAGTTCTTAACATCAGAACCTACATTTTCTCAGTGTGTGATCCAGACCTCTACGTTTTCCTCTCTGTGCCTAACACCTAGCCTGCCTGCCTGCCATGGGACCCCTTTCCCTAGTATCATTCCTTCTCATTTCTGACATCAGCCCTCATCTCAGCATTAATGTTAAGATTAATCTGTGTTGTTATGGGTGCATCTAATCTGTTTCTTCTAATGGTTGCAACAGACTCCAATGTGTATATCCACTGCATTATTTTATCCTAGGTGCTCCCACAAAGAGACACTGCCTCCAACACCAATTCAATAAATAATGTCTTGTAAACGCTTCCTTGTGGGCCAGTGTGAAAATTTCTTCAGGATGTGTACTCAAAGAAGAATAAGATGGGACATATGGGATGTACATATTTAATTTTTGTAAGCAGTACCGGATTGTTATCTAGAATAGATGGAACAACATATGAAGGTGCCTACATTCCCCCGTCTCTGTCAACACTTAGCATTATCCAACTTTCTAAAATTTTCCAATCTATCTGGTGCAAATTTCATTAGTTTTTTTAACTTGTATTTCAAAATAATAATGATTTTGAATACTTTTCATGTGCTTGTTTGATTTTGGGTTTCCTCGTGTAAATTGCTTGGTCAGATCTATATACCTCTTAGGCCAATTTCCATATTTCTCTTGTTGATTTTCAAGAAGTCCATTTACAAGTCCCTTGCTATTAATAGTCTTTATTCATCCTTTCATTTTCAACATTTCTAAATCTGTGTATGTGTGTGTGTGTACTGCTGGACCTTTAAAAAAATCCAATAAATGGCCTCTGTGTTCTGTTTTTTTAATTACTATAGAAATTTCTGACATCTTTTTTCATATTCTCCATTTAGTGTTTTTCTGTTCCTTTTTTTCTATCATTGTATCATACCTACTATTTTCTTTGGGTCTTTTTTACGTGTGTATCTTATTTCTTTTTTTATCTCTCATATATTATACTTACTTAAAATTATTCATATGTCCCAATACTTCAGCTTTGGATATTACATGTCACCCAGTGTAGTAGCCAGTCTTCAATATAGTCCCTAATGATCCCTGCCTCCTGGTATTCACATCATGTGTAGTTCCCACCCATGTTGCACTAGGGTTGGTCTATGTGACCCAGAAAATACAACAGAAGTGATGGAATGTTACTTCTGAGGTTAAGTTATAATAGACACTGTGGTTTTGTCTTGGTTACAGTCTCTTCTGTTTGCTGGGATCACGGGTTATGAGGAGGTCCAGTGGAAAGGCTAGGTCTCCTGCCAACAGCCCCATGAATGTGCCATGTTCAAAGTGGGTCTTTCAGTCAAGTCAGGCCTTCAGCTGACTGTAGTCCTGGCTGACAACTTGACTGAAACCTCAGAAGAGACCCTGAACCACTTGGCTAAACTGCCCCCAACCCCTCAGAAACTGAGAAAATTGATTTGTTGTTTTAAGCTACTAAATATGGGGGATAATTTGTTATGCAGTAATTGATAACACATCCAGTTAATTTTTCTCTGGAGATAGTTCTACTACCCCAGTGTTTAGTCATTTTGTTGCTGAGCTCACGTTCCCCTGACGTGAGCAGCTGTTCTGGTAGGTAAAACATATTGAGGGAAGGCTGAAGGCTAGACTCTGCTCAATCACCTGGACTTCAAGGGACAAGTGGATGTGTGAGGACATAAGCCAGAATGTGGACAGTTCCAGGTAGCATAGAAACAGAGCTCCCAGTCCCATCTGCTATCACACTGCCCGACAATTCCTATAGCAGAGTTTTCATTTTTAAACCCTCAGACAAGGCCATCTCCCTAGGTGTCACCACCAGCAGGGTGTTTGGTGCCCTGACACCTATTCTAGTGTTTGGGGTGATTTCTGCAGTGATGGGGCAGACAAGGGTCAACATGGGGGAGAGACAAGAGCCAGAATTCCAATCTCTAACCTATCCTATATTTGCTACCTCCAGCCACCCACCACTCAAAATACTAGTCAGTTAAATAATGACAGCCTTCTGTTTCCCTATAGGTCTTCATAGTTGTGCTAGTTTCTGGAAGCTGTAGTTCTCTCTGGTTTCTCCAGGGTTTCTTTTGAGCAAGGGAATTGATGGTTTGTGCTGTTTGCCATCTGGGCAGGAACCAGATGCCTCAGTCAGGTATCCTCAGGGACTAAGAGTTTTCTGCCCTTCAGGGTTATCTCAGCCCATTCACAGAAAGGACTCCTCTGGTTCTCAAGAGGTCCGAAGCTTCCACACACAGGATTGACTTCTATGGCCCCTCAAATATATGAGCCCACTAATCCTAAAATGCACCCAGGAGGGTGTCAACTGGTTACTGACAAAGGATAGGGGGCATTTCAGGTCCTCAGAGGGCCAGACACCCCAGTATCTTGGATGGTCCTTGGTGTGTCTGTGTAGGGGGTACCTGAGCCCTTTATATGTACCTGTTAGACCCACAGTTTTGCAGTACCCCAGAAACAGAATGGGCTTGTCCTACTCTTCCAATGACTGAGTCCTTATCTGAGGACTGGTAAGCTTCTCCTCCAATAGTAGGGTGTTACGGGTGCCTTTTTTAAAAAAGATTTTATTCATTTTTAGAGAGAAGGGAAGGGAGGGAGGAAGAAAGGGGGAGAAACATCAACGTGTGGTTGCCTTTCACCTGCTTCCAGCTATGGACCTGGCTGGAAACCTGGCTTGCAACCTGATTATGTGCCCTGACTGGGAATCAAACCAGAAATCCTTGGATTCATGGGCTGGCACCTATCTATTGTGCCACCAGCCAGGGCATGGATGCCTTCTAAGGGTTACCTCCAGCTTTGCATGGAGTTCTTGGGAAGAAAGATGTGAAAATGACTGCCCTAATGCCTGCATCTCTGTTAGTACTGCCTTGTGCAGCAATTTCTGGCCAGAATGTGGCACAGCAAGGCCACCACCTATATGACCCCAGTTACCCTACCTGTTGTCTGCCATGTCCTTCAGGAGGATGGCATCTGACTTGTGATACAATCTGCCTTCTGAGATGCCAAGTGGGAAAAAAGACTTTCTTTTGGTCATTAAATTCTAGATAAGTAGGTGACTTATTTTAGGGCCTGAGCTTTATCAGTGCTTGATTTGTTCTCATTAGTGGCATGGAAAAGGCAAATAAAAGGTATCTGTTGGTGAAAGTTAAGATAGGTACCCATGAGCTGGAAACCCAGTTTAGAGCTTAGAGCCCTAGGCATGACAAGGCCACAGTCCCTCAAATGAGCCCTAAAGCAGGTAAGAATAGGAGCCTCAGAGCTCTGCTTAGGGCTGCCAGCATTACTGCTCAAAGGGGAAGGTGTGGATCCTAGAATTAGTGACAATGTGGAAAGCTAGAGGTGGCTGGCCCAATGTTTCTAAGTAACCCATACTTTTCAGTCTTGGTGATGAGTCTTGTCCTTTTTGAGCCAGGAATTCTCTCATTCTTCATTCAGGGGCCTGTCCTGAAAACGTACATTCACAGTCATAATCCAGACCCTTACAGGCAGACAGATGCACTGCACAAAAGTCTCAAGGCCTCCTCACGCAGTCCTTAACCTGCGCTCACCTTTTACAAACAATTCTCAGCATCCACTCTCCCACCATCAGGGAAGAAGGCACTGCATGATCCACCCTCCACCAAGTGAAGTATTTCAGTTCTTTCAGGTAGAAAGCCCCTGAGGACTCCACTTACAACAAAAACCAGAAAGAGGGCAGAGAAATAAACAGACCACAGTGACCTTCATGTGTGCAAATTACAGTTGTTAAAAACAAAGCAACGGAAACAGAAAAGAGGTTGGAGTCTCAATGGGACAATGGCAAAGTAGAGCCCCATACTCTCAGACCTGCAGAGAGAGGGTCGCACGCTCCAACAGGTCAAGGGCTGGCAGGCAGGGAGGTAGGGTCTCATGTGGAGGCCCTCATGGCAAAGAACGGAGATGTGGGGCTGACGGTGGGCTGGAGGGGGCCTAATCAAGATGAAGCTGTGGCCTCAGCCCCCTCCTCTGAGTCCCAAACCTCAGACTGCAGGTAATCAGCGAAGAGAGCCTTGGCCCTACGAAGGACACGCCCCAGGTGGTGCTTTCGCACAAGGCGGTCAAAGTGCATGGCCAGCTCATTGTAATCCAGCCCATTGCGCATGATGTGGTCACGGTGCTCCAGCAGGATGGCGAGGCAGAGGAACAGCATGAATGGGTTCCCTCGGCCAAACTCCTGGGGTGGGGGCAAGCCCAGTGGGTGTTGGGGTGGCAGGGACTTCCCAGGGTCTTGTGGGGAGCCTGTCTCTGGCATCAAGGGGGATCCTATAGCCACATCACCAGCAGGAGAGGCCTCCTGGGAAGATGGTGGAGATGAGGAGGATGGGGAATCAGGGTGGGAAGAGGAGGACAGTAGTGGGTCTGAGGAGTTCAGCAAAGGCTCGGAAAGGGACTTCAAGGTGATGAGGGCAGCTGGGTGGGGCAGCTGGACCAGAGGGCCCCTTCTGGGTCTGGTGTTATCCCTGAGTTGTTGGAGGTCATCCAGACTGGCCTGTCTCAGGAGGCGCCCCCCGCCACCAGGCCCCTGGCTGGTCATGGCCAAGTGGTCAACTGCATCTTCAAAGGCACTGCCTCCCCCACCAGCAGGCCTCAACATGTGCCGCTGTCGCATGGGCCGCCCCCTGTGGCTACTGAAGCCAGTGTCCGTCCCTTGGCCGGGGGGTCCGACGAGCTCTACCTCATGTTCAGGAGGATCTGGGGGCAGCGAACTCCAGGTGACCTCAAGCATGCGGAGGGCATCTTCGAAGGCGAACTCGCGCTTGAGCTCAAGCAACAGCCAGCGGTAACAGAAGAAGAGATCATCAGCACCAGCTTCTTGCAGATACTGGTAGAAGCCAGGGTCAGCGTGTCGCAGCAGCAGCTTGAGGTGGGCAAACTTGGTGGCCATGGCACGGCCATCAGGATGAAAGTTCGCGGCTAGGCGCTTCATGATGCCACAAAAGCAGACAAAGGCATGGCCTTCATGGTCCATGACAGCAAGGATTGGTGAGGCAAGGTCACTCATGCCCTGGCAGTAGGACACCTGTGGGTGGGTAACAGCATAGGTGGTGAGCAGGTCGTGCAGTGCCCGCAGGTGTGGGCCATCCTCAGGCCCCGCGTAGTAGGGGTGGGCCCGGTCGGTACGCAGCACATCCTTGAGGACGGTGCTGCGGATGAATTCCAGGTCCTCAGGGCTAGCTCGCTGAGCCCACTCAGTCTTAAGCTGCTCATACTCCCGACTCTTGCGTTTCATGTAGTCCATTCGTTCACGGCCTGTCAGCCCGTCTGGGTACACATTCAGCAGGTACCGCCACACCACCTGGTCAGGGACAGAAAGAATGAGGCCGAGGTTCTATGGATGAGCCACCACATCCCAGGGTCTATGTGTCACCACCTACCCATCTGCCCTAGACCTCTGTCTCTCATAAAAGCCTGCCTTTCACCTCTGGCTCTAGCCCCTTGTGAAGGAGAGCTTGCTGCCTGGGAATATCACCAACCATCCCGTGACAGTGTGGTCCTCTGCATGTGTCTTGACTGTGAGAGTGATGGGTCCAACGAGTGGCCAAGGAGCCTCACCTTTCGCAGGGAGGGCTCAACACCTCCATGGTAGATTCGCAAGCGCAACTCTTCAGGGCGGGAGAGCTGGCCCTCATGGTTCAGGTACGTGTGGAACTCAGCATCACTAAGGGGTGGCTTGAAAGGTCTGACATCCTCCCCATATGACCAGCTCAGCACCTGCTGGACCTTAGACAAGGTGCGGCCCACCTGTGAAGGAGGAAGGGAGGGAGGCTGTTGGTCATCTGGGCAGGCTGGGGGCAAGCGCCAACCAGCATGCTCAGGATCAAGGGAGCCAGGCAGGCCATGCCCTACAACCACCTCTGAAACTACCTGAGAGAGGATGGACTGTGTGAAGGGCAGGGCAGCTGCTGTCAGTGATGACCGTTTCTCAGCCAGCAGCACGTCAGAGCCAATGACATCCTTGGGGCTGATTATGTCCCAGTCTTCCAGCAGTGGGCCTGGACACACAGAATGAAACAGCATGAGAATGGGGATGAGAACCCCAGACCTCCGGGCTGGGTTCCTCTCCTACCAAAGCCAGGCAACCACAAGACAATGAGCGACTTCACTCTCTCTCTCTCTTTCGATGTCATCTAAATTGTAAAAAAAGTAGAGTCATAAACAATTCTGTTTCTATTAGACTGTCTTTTATATTAGGTAACTGTCTCACAAAACTGCTGGGAAGATTCTAAAAGTAATATTTTAACAATATAAAGCAATATTTACTATGTGCCTTACAAGGTCTTAGCTTTTAATATAAATAATTAGAACATGAGGCAATATTTCCATAGTGCTAATTGCCAGGAGGTATTCTGAGCCCTTGGCCAATGTTAGCTTATTTAATATTCACACCCATCCTATAAATTAGGCACTATTATTATTGCCCACTCTTTCTATGAGGAAACAGGCACAATCAGGATTAGATAGTTGCTCAAGGCTCCACAACTAGTGAGTGAACAAATCAAAATTTGAAGCCCAGGCTTAAAGCTGGAGTGCCCAAACTCATATTCATGCTAGTTTTCTTCCCACAATCAGTATAGATGACCATGATCATTCTCATTTTTACAATGACAAAAGGGGTTAGGACAATTACCAAATGACCATGATTCTACAGTTAAGAAATGGAGGCTGGTGGCTCAGTGGATAGGTGCCGGCCTGCGAACCCAAAGGTTGCTGGTTCGATTCCCCAGCCAGGGCACATAACCAGGTTGCAAGCCAGGTCTCCAGCCAGGTCTGTGGCTGGAGGCAGGTGAAAGGCAACCATACGTTGATGTCTCTCTCCCTCTCTGCCTCTCTCCCTTCCCCTCTCTCTGAAAATAATAAATTAAATCTTTAAAAAAAAATAAAAGGAGCCCTGGCTGGTGGTTTAGTGGATAAGGTGCCGTCCTGCAAACCCAAAGGTCGCTGGTTCAATCCCCAGCCAGGGCACATAACCAGGTTGCAAGCCAGGTCTCCAGCCAGGTCTGTGGCTGGAGGCAGGTGAAAGGCAACCATACATTGATGTCTGTCTCCCTCTCTGCCTCTCTCCCTTCCCCTCTCTCTAAGAATAATAAAATCTTTAAAAAATAAAAATATTAAAAATAAATAAATTTAAAAAATGGAAGGGCTGGAATCTGAACCTCATTTGCCTTACTCTAGAGCCCAGATAGATTTTAGAAAAAATATTTGTAGAATAGGTATGTTGTGTATGTTAGACAGGAAACACTTCTATGCTTGACTTTCTCCAGTTCTGGCCTTTGAAACATCAGTAGAAGTCTGTCCCTTCTCTTTCTTCTTTAAATTACTCATATCCCTTTTTCCCACCTCAAATGTAATGCGGTGGTCAAAGCAGCAGCAAGATTCACTGGCTTTCAGACACTGTTATAGGAAACAAATTGACTCGGACTCATATGATGTGTTCCCATTTGCAGGCAAGTGCTATCCTTAAGCGGCATTGCCATGGAGTTTATACTGTAGTTTCTCCCTCAGGGCTGAGGGGAAAGCAAACTCTAGGCTGTAGATGGACATCATTGTCCCTTCTTGGATGTCCCACAGTGCACTATAAACCTAAGAGGTCTAAAAGGGAAGTCCATGGGCCACTCTAGGCATGGTCTCCTCCTCATGGCCTCAAGTGAGTGAACAGTATCTTATCTGTTCAGTCACTGAAGCCAGAAACTTGAGAGACATCCTTGCTTCCTCCCACTTTCTCAACTCCCAGGGCCAAACCATTGCTAAGTCCTGCATGTAGAACTTACTTTAATTCCCTCTTCTTTCATTTGCACCTTGTCACCCTGACTGAGCTACCACATCTCTCACCAGAAACTGTTGCCTAACCAGTCCCTGCTTCCTCTTTGCTCCTTTCCAGTCTCCCCCAACAGCTGCCAGACTGGTCTTTCTAAAACATTAATCAGAAAGTTAAAACACAACAGGTAAAAGGGAGGTCACACTACTGAATGAGTAAAATGAAGAAGGTCAAACTAACGGTTTGAAAGACCAAGGTGAACCCCTTCAAGGTGCAGAACTGAAGGCTGATGATTTGAGTGAAAAGGTAGAGAGACCTAGAGACCTAATACACACATACATGGAAAGGTTGCGGGGGAAGGGGGATCAGGTGGAGTCAGTATAATCATACAGCCATGAAGGAGAATGGCCCTGGTATGAAGAAATGGTTCACCAAGTCTTAGATAGGATTATTCAATAAACATAACGTAGAACAGGCCTCTTCCAACTCTATCCAGGTGCTGGTGGAGTGCTCAAATTCCAAGAAGGACAAAAAACTCTTGCTGGCTTCCAAAGACAAGGAATAGATTGTTTCCAACAGAAAGAGGGATGTCTATTCCACGAATCTGGGAGCAAGAAGATAGCAGCTCGCCGTACCTATGGATCACTGAGAAGAAAGGCCTAACTAAAATCCAAAGGCTCCATACCCAGCCAAAACAGTACATATACCTATGGTGGCTAAAGGAAGACATTGCTGGTCACTAGAGTACATCTAATCCATGTATCTTATTGGAAGAGAACAAAGAAGTTCTCGAAGGAAACAACTACTGAGTGATTACAAGGGTTCAAGGTAGGGAAGGCAAAGGAAGGGTAAATGGTGATAGGCCACAAGTTTGTAACATACACAGTTAAACATAAAATGACAGGGACACTGTGATTGGGAGTTTGTAATCCTAAGTGTTACTTTAGCATTCCTGAAACAGGAGCAACCTACTATAAAGAAAAGATAATGATACCCTAGAACTTAAAAAGAAACAAAAATTACTATCTCAGCAAAACCCAGAAGTTAAGGGTTAGGGATCAGAAGAAGAATTAGAATCAGAAGTGTTCCAAAGCTTCCATTTCAAGGGCCAGGGAGGGTGGGAACCATTGGAGGGGGAAAGTGGTCTAAATATTTCACTGCCAATTTTGTCAAAAAACATAAATCCAGCTATGGGATTTTTATGAGAGATATACCTAAAACTGTGACAAAGGAAGGATGAAAATTAAAGAACCCAAAGGCCTGTATACCTGGCAAACACAAACAGAAAGCAAGAGCAGCAATACGAATGTCAGAAAAGCACCGCTCAAGGCCAAAATCGATACTGATTTTAAAAAGAAACAACCCATTAATAAAATTGGTAAAGGATTTCTACAAGCACAAATTCATGTAGTGGCAAAACCTGATCTGAGCTGACACAAGACTGTACATACAGTCTTTATGTAACCCATTAAGTGTGAATATGAACACATTTTCCACAAGAAACACCCAAGTGTTTCATTATGGGGTGTGACCTTAGCCCTGTTTGCAGTATTGCATAATATATGTGTATGTACTGCATTTCCCCATCGTAAAATTGTCAAGTTTCCCAAACCCTAAGTTAATATATAAATGCTGTGCAATGCCAATCAGAAATCTAATGGCCTTTTTCCTAGACAAGGATAGAATTATTTTAAGGTTTATATGAAAGAATTCACATTTAAGAACAGTTAAGAAAAAGAACAGTCAAGAAAAAATATAGTGGGAGGATGGCAATGCTTTCCTTATTAAAATTTACCACAAAAGCACTGTGATAAAAATACGATGTTAGCCCTGGCTGATGTGGCTCAGTGGATTGAGTACTGGCCTGCAGAATGAAAGGTTGCTGGTTCAATTCCTAGTCAGGGCACATGCCTGGGTTGAGGGCCAGGTCCTCAGCTGGGGGCATGAGAAAGGCAATCAATCGATATATCTCTCACACATCATGTTTCTCTTCCTCTCTTTCTCCCTCCTTTCCCCTTTCTCTAAAAATAAATTAAAATCTTCAAAAAAAAATTAAAACATGATTTTAGCATAGCAATAGACAAAGAGAGCCAACTGGTGGGATGCAATAGAAAGCCCAGAATACACATAATTCCAAGTACTCATGGAAGCTCAACAATGACAAAAGCAACATTTCAAATCAGTGTAGCAAATGTGGTTATTTAAAAAAGATGCGTGTACCCTGGCTGACGTGGCTTAATTGTTTGGAGTATCATCCTGTACACCAAAAGGCTGGGGGCTTGATCCCTGGTCAGGATGCATATCTAAGTTGTATGTTTGAGCACTGCTAGTGGCACGTATGGGAGGCAACCCATTGATGTTTGTCTCTGTTTCTCCCTTCTCTCTCTAAAATCAATAAACATATTTTTTAAAAAGCTTCTGGCATGCCTTGGCCAGGTAGCTCGTTGGTTAGAGCATTGTCCAGATATGCCAACGTTGCGGGTTTGATCTCTGGTCAGGGCACATACAAGAAGCAACAAATGAATGAATGAATGAATAAGCAGAAAAACAAATCAATGTTCCTCTCTCTCAAATCAATTTAAAAAATGATGCTGGCAGCAATTATTCAGAATACCTATCAATAATAACCTTAAATATAAATGGATTAAATGCTCCAATCAAAAGACATAGGGTATCCCTGGCTGGTGGCTCAGTGAAAAGGTGCTGGCCTGCAAACCCAAAGGTCGCTGGTTTGATTCCCAGCCAAGGCACATAACCAGGTTGCAAGCCAGGTCTCCAGCCAGGTCCGTATTTGGAGGCAGCCAGGTGAAAGGCAACCATACACTGATGCTTCTCTCTCTCTTCCTGCCTCCCTCCCTTCCCCTCTCTCTAAAAATAATAATAAAATCTTTAAAAAAATACATAAGGTAGCTGAATGGATAAGAAAACATGACCCACATATATGCTGTCTACAAGAAACCCACCTCAAAACAAAAGATCTACATAGGCTGAAAGTGAAGGGATGGGAAAAAATATCCCAAGCAAATGGACATAAAAAAAAAGCTTGGGTAGCAATACTTAAATCAGACAAAACAGACTTCAAAACAAAGGCCATAACAAGAGACAAAGAAGGCTACTACATAATACTTAAGGGAGTTATTCAACAAGAAGATGTAACCCTTGTAAACATATATTCACCCAACATAGGAGCACCCAAATATATAAGGAAAATCTTGGAGGAATTAAAAAAAGACATCAACAGCAATACAGTTATTGAAGGGGATTTTAACATTGCACTGTCAACAATGGACAACTGTCCAAACAAAAAAATCAACAAGGAAATTGAATGATATCCTAGGTCAAATGAACTTAATATTTACAGAGCATTTCACCTCAAAGAGACAAAATATACATTCTTTTCAAAGGCACATGGGGCATTTTCAAAGATAGGCTACATGGTAGGACATAAAACAAGCCTCAACAAATTGAAGAAAATTGAAACCATATCAAGCATCTTCATCCTTGGCCAGGTAGCTCAATAGGTTAGAATGCTGGCCTTATGTACCAAGGTTGTA
>PVIW01008528.1:15208-48477 GCA_004026585.1 Noctilio leporinus
AAAAAAAAAAAAAAAAAAAAAAAAAAAAAAAAAAAAAAAAAAAAAAAAAAAAAAAAAGCATCTTCTTGGATCACAATGGCTTAAAACTAGAAATCGACCTCAAGGAAAAAATAAAAAACATTTAAATACATGGAGACTGAATAACATGTTATTAAATAATGAATGGGTTAACAATGAGATCAAGTAAAAAAATTCAAAAGTACCTAGAAACAAATGAAAATGAACACAAAACAGCCCAGAACCTATGGGACACAGCAAAGGCAGTCCTGAGGAGGAAATTCATAGCAATACATGCCTACCTAAAGGAGGTAGAAAAATCTTACATAAACAACCTAACCCTACATCTAAAAGAACTAAAGGAATAACCACAAACAAAGCCCAGAATGAGTAAAGGGACGGGAATAATCAAGGTCAGAGGAGAATTAAATCACATAGAGACTTAAAAAAAATTCAAAGGATCAATGAATCCAGAAGCTGTTCTTTGAAAATATAAACAAATTTGACAAGCTTCTAACTAGAATCATCAAGAAAAAAAATGGGGGATCTACATAAATAAAATCAGAAATGAAAGAGAAGTAACAACCAATAATACAGAAATACAAAGGATTGTAAGAAGTTACTATGAACAACTATATGCCAAGAAACTGAATAACATGGGTGAAATGGATACATTTCTAGAAACCTACAATCTTCCAATATTGAATGAAGAAGCAGCAGAAGGCCTGAGTAGACCAATAACAACTAGCAAAATCCAAGCAGTAATAATAATAAAAAAAAATCTCCCAGCACACAAAAGCCCTGGACTGGATGGTTTCACAGGTGAATTTTACCAAACCTTTAAAGAAGAATTAACTCCTATTCTTCTCAAACTATTCCAAAAAATTCAACAAGAGGGAAGAATCCCAAACTCTTTTCATGAAGCCAGCATTACCCTAATTCCAAAACTAGGTAAGGATGCAACAAAGAAAGAAAATTACAGGCCAATATCATTGATGAACATAGATACTAAAATTCTCAACAAAATATCGGCAATCTGGATCCAGCAATGCATTAAAAAGATCATACACCATGATCAAGTGGAATTTATTCCAGGGTTTGAAGGATGATACAATATTCTCAAATCAATAAACACAATACCTCACACAAACAAAATGAAGGACAAAAATCGCATGATCATATCAATAGATGCTGAAAAAGCATTTGATAAAATCCAGTACCTATTTATGATAAAAACACTAAGCAAAGTGGGAATAGAGGGAGCATACCTCAACATAATAAAAGCCATCCATGAGAAACCTACTGCCAACATCATACTTAATAGGCAAAAACTAAAAGATTTTCCCTTAATATCAAGAACAAGACAAGGGGCCTCAGCTGGTGTGGCTCAGTGGATCGAGTACCAGCCTGTGAGCCTAAAGGTCACCAGTTTGATTCCCAGCCAAGGCACATGCCTGGGTTGTGGGCCAGGTCCCCAGTTGGGGGCATGTGAAAGGCAACTGATCCATGTGTCTTTTACACATTCATGTTTCTCTCCCTCTGTTTCTCTTTCCCTTCCCCTCTCAAAAAAAGAGTAAATAAATACAATCTTTTTTAAAAAAGAACAAAACAAGAGTCAGTTGGGGTGCATGCCTGGGCTGTGGGCCAGGGCCTTCGTTGGAGGGCATGTGGGAGGCAACCAGTTGCACATTGATGTTTCTCTCCCTTTCTTTCTCCCTTCCCCTCTCTTTAAAAATAAATAAATGAAATCTTTAAAAACTATCTGACACTGCCCTGGCTGGTAGCACAGTGGAAAAGGCCCTGGCCTGCGAACTCAAAAGTCACTGGTTTGATTCCCAGCCAGGGTAACATAACCAGGTTGCAGGCCAGGTCTCCAGCCAGGTCCGTAGCTGGAGGCAGGTGAAGGGCAACCATACACTGATGCTTCTCTCCCTTTCTGCCTCTCTCCCTTCCCCTTTCTCTAAAAATAATAAATAAAATCTTTTAAAAATTATTTGACAAAGGGGACACCAGCATACAATGGAGTGAAAAATAGTCTCTTCAATAAATAGTGTTTGGAGAACTGGACAGGTACATGCCAAAAAAAAAAAGAAAAAGAAAGAAAGGAAGAAAAAAGAAACTAGACCGCCAACTTATATCATACACCAGAATAAACTCAAAATTTACAAAAGACCTAAATATAGGTCATGATACCATAAAAGCCCTACGGAAATCATAGGCAGTAAAATTTCAGTTATCCCATGCAGCAATATTTTTGCTGATATATCTCTTAAGGCAAGGGAAATAAAAGAAAGGAAAAACAAATGGGACTATATCAAACTAAAAAGCTTCTGTATGGCTAAAGAAACCATCATCAAAATGAAAAGGGACCCAACCTTATGGAAGAACATATTTGCCAACATACATCGGACAAGGGTCTGATCTCCAAAATACATAAAGAACTCATATGACTCAACAGCAGGGAGACAGACAGTCCAATTAAAAAATGGGACCTGCCTGGTGTGGTTTAGTGGATTGGTGCCAGCCTGTGAACCCAAGGGCCACTGGTTTGATTTCCAGTCAGGGCACATAACCAGGTTTTAAGCCAGGCAACCATACATTGATGTTTCTCTCCCTTTCTTCCTCCCTCCCTGCCCTTTTCTCTAAAAAATAATTAATAAAAATCTTTAAAGATAAAAGTAAAAAAGATAAATAAAAAAAATGGGCAAAGGACCTGAACAGACACTTCTCTGAGGAGGACATAGAGATGGCCCATAGGCATATGAAAGAATGCTCAACATCACTAGCCATCAGAGAGATGCAAAATAAAACTACAATGAGATATCACCTCACATCTGTCAGAATGGCCATCATTAACAAACCAACAAACAAGTATTGATGAGGATGTGGAGAAAAGGGAAACCTTGAGTATTATTGATTAGAATGCAGACTGGTGCAGCTACCATGGAACACAATATGGAATTTCCTGAAAAAACTAAAATGGAACTGCCTTTTGATCCAGCAATTTTACTACTAGGATTACATCCAACCCCCACCCCCCCGAAATACCAATTCAGAACAACCTATGCACCCCTATGTTCATAGCAGCACTATTTACAATAGCCAAGTGCTGGAAACAGCCCAAGTGCCCATAAGTGGATGATTGGGTCAAAAAAACTGTGGTACATTTACACAATGGAATACTACACAGCAGAAAGAAAGAACTCCTACCTTTGCAACAGCATGGATGGAACTGGAGACTATTATGCTAAGTGAAATAAGCCAGTTGGTGAAAGACAAATACCATATGATCTCACTTATAAGACGAATCTAATGAGCAAAATAAACCAATGAGCAAAACAGAACCAGGGGCATCCTGGCTGGTATGGTTCAGTAGATTAGTGCTGGCCTGTAAACCAAAAGGTCATCAGTTCGATTCTTAGTCAGGGCACAAGCCTGGGTTGTGGGCTGAGTCCCCAGTTGGGGGCATGCAAGAGACAACCACACACTGATGTTTCTCTCCTTCCCTTTCTCCCTTTTTTCCCCTCTCTCTAAAAATAAAAAACAGAATCAGGGGTATGGAAACATGGAACAGACTTGCAGCAGCCAGGGGGGAGGGGGGATAATGGTAGAAAAAAGGGGAAGGGACTAGTCAAAAACATATGACTAACCCATGGACATGAACAAAGATGTGGGGATTCATTGTGGGAACAGGGCGTAGACTGGGTAAAGGAGGACAAAGGGGTGAAAATTAGGACAACTGTAATAGAATAACAATAAAAAATGCTAGCATAATTGAGTATCTGGAATTTTTTAAATAGATTTTATTATTTTGAAAGAGAGGGAGAGAGACAATAATGTATGGTTGCCTTTCACCTGCCTCCAGCCACAGACCTGGCTGGAGACCTGGCTTGCAACCTGAGTATGTGCCCTGACTGGGAATTGAACCAGCAGCACTTGGGTTTGCAGGCTGCCACCAATCCACTGAACCACACCAGCCAGGAAGTTTTATTTTTTCAAGAAAAAGTTTTAAAGGAAATAATTAAATATATCATAAAGCTATGTGATTAAAACAGCATGGAACTGGCTTAAGATTTAACAGAGATCAATGTTGGAGAATAGGGAATTTAGAAACAAACCTATGTAGATGCAGGAATTTGGTAAATAAGACAAGAAGAAGAAAAGAACAGACTCATCAATAACTGGGAAGCTGATTTTCTATTTATTTATAAGATTTTATTTATTATTTTTTAGAGAGAGGGGGAAAGAGAGAGGCAGAGAGGAAGAGAGACATCAATGTATGGTTGCCTTTCACCTGCCTCCAGTTACAGACCTGGCTGGAGACCTGGCTTGCAACCTGGTTATGTGCTCTGGCTGGGAATCGAACCAGTGATCTTTGAATTCTGGGCCGGCGCCTTATCTACTGTGCCACCAGCCAGGGCTGATTCTCTTAAAAAAACAAACAAAAAAAAAAAAAAAACAAACTTTGAAACATCTGTTTCCTTGTTTTATTTGCATTCGTCTCAGTTTTTACACAGCTGAGGTTTCTTCAGGTATTTATTAGCTGGGCAGATTTGATTTCTTTACTGAAATAGCACTACTGTGTCTATGTATTTTACAGGCAAGGAAAGCGAGGCTTGGAGAATGAGTTAAGTGACTGAGCTGAGCACATAGGGCTACTCAGGTGCAAAGATTCCTGCACCTTTATCTACCTGTCCTTTTCTATTTGTCTCTCTGCCTGTCTCTGTCACTATCTTTCTCTCTCTTGTTTCTTTCTCTCTCTCTCACTCTTGCTCTCTCATCTTTTACTCTCAAGGCTGCCAATCTTAACAAGGTCAAAATTTTGTAGAGTCAAATGGTTAGGAGCAAAGACTGGGGAGTCATTTCAACCACCACCTGGGTTCAAATCCTGCTCCCCCACTTGCTGTCTGTGTGACAATGGATAAGTTCTGTCCCCTTTCTGAGCCTCGATTTCCTCATCTATAACATGGGGGTAACAATTGGCCTTACCCTATAGAAGTGTTTTTGACAATATTGTGTGTAAAATGGCCCCAAGTGTTCAACACATTAGCTATTTATGTCAATAAAATGCTTTACTTACCCCAAATGGCCACAGGAATTCCCTGAGAATGGGAACCATGTCTTTCACTCTATTATCTTTTATAAAAAAAATTTCAAGCCCTGGCTGGTGTAGCTCAGTGGGTTGAACACCGGCCTGTGAACCCAAGGGTCACTGGTTCGATTCTCAGTCAGGGCACATTCCCAGGTTGCAAGCTGGGTCACCAGCCAGGTTCCCAGCTGGAGGCAGGTGAAAGGCAACCATACATTGATGTTTCTTTCCCTTTCTTCCTCCTTCCCTTCCCCTTTCTCTGAAAATAATGAATAAAATATTTTTTTAAAAATTTCAAATCTACAATCAAGTTAAAAAGATGGATACATTGAACATCCATGCATCCTTTATCTCACTCCTCTATTTACAATTTTGCCACATTTGCTTCATTTTACTCTCTCTGTGTGTACACATATTATTTTGGGGTGAATTTGTGTGCTCTGAGGGACCAGCATAGGCAAGAGTTAGGGGATAAATATGAGAAGAGAAGAAGTAGCTGAGAGCTCAAGGGAATGAATGAGTGAGCAATAATGCAAACAAATGTATGAGTGTAAAATGAGTGAATGAATAAATACAACTACCATTATTATAATCAGCATTGTTATATTTACATATTATTATAGTCGAAACATACAATCTATGGATCTATTGTTATATTGCATTACATAATTGTATATTACTAGATTATATGCTACAAGAGTAAATATAAAATTATAATTATTGCTATTAAAGCTAATACTTTTTGAGGAATCACTATGCAGCCATGCACTATTACAGGTATTTTAATATTTTATTTATTTCTTTTCAGAGGGAGGGGAAGGGAGGGAGAAGGAGAGAAACATCAGTGTAAGAGAGAAACACCAATTGGTTGCCTCTTGCACTACCACAGCTGGGGACCTGGCCTGCAACTCAGGTATGTGCCCTGACTGGGAATTGATCTAGTGACCTTTAGGTTTGCAGGCTGGCGCTCAATCCACTGAGCCACACCAGCCAGGGCCATTACAGGTATTTTACATGAATTTTCCTGTTTAATTCTCATGATAGCCCTAAGATATCATTATCTGCACAAGTAAAGAAATTGAGGTCCATTAGCCAAGCCAGGACTTGGAACTAGGCTACCTTATTCCCTAGCCCACTGTGAGGGAGTGTATTGCAAAGGGTGGAGTCATCCTATGGGGACATGGTAGGTCTCAGAACAATTCCCCAAAGGATACTGGGTACTCACTGTCCTCAGTGGGCCGAATGTCTACACGCAGCTGCAGGTAAGGTTTGGAGGCAGTGGCGAAAGCTGTGCTGAGGTCCCAGTCAGACAAGAGTGAGAGGTACGCTTCCTGCCCCAGCCGATCCCGGCCCAGGTAGCTAATGCCAAAGTTCTTCTTCCTGGTCAGGAGAGGTGCAGCAACTCTCAGTGCCTCAGTGTCCCTGGAAGCCTCAAGGACAATTTCCAAAAGAATCAAGGGATGGTACATGGTGTTGACAACTTTCTACTATGTGGTAGGTATTATGCTAAGGATTGCAGGCAGATCATTCATCTTTACCTTTGTTACACAAATACAGAAACAGACACACCTGCTTATATTTGGAGGGCACGTTGGAAACTGGTAAAATGTTGGTACCTCCTAGGGAGGGTAACAGGGTAGTTGAAGGACAGAAGTAGAAAGAAAGCAGTCTTCTTACTGCATAAAAAAGCAATCTGTATGATTGTCATTTTTCACAATGGAAGACAGCAAAAATGGTCAAATAACTAGGAATTTGTTTTTCAGATACACTTGTGTAACTATGTAAAGAAATATATCATGTGATGACTACTGTAACCATGGAAACATCCTAACTATCCATCACTTTTGTACTATTTTGAGTTTTCTTACCACATGCATGTATTTCTCCAAAAATAACCACCACAACAAAATACCTGCCCCCAAGAGACACCAATTTTCATCTTTCAGGATGGCAAAATTTCCAGTGGTTTCTAGTCGCCAGTGTTTGTGAGGGTGTGAGGTAAACAAATATTTTATATGCTGCTGGTGAGATTGTAAATTGGTAAAACCTGCTCAGAGAGCATTTTTGGAACCATTTGCTGAACTTTTAAAAAGCATACTACCAAAAAAAAAAAAAAAAAAAAAAAGCATATAATCTTTAATCCATGGCTAGATTTCCTCAAAGACTCCAAGATATGTATATGTGGCTGTTCACTGTGGGTTTATTTACAATAATAAAACAACTAACCTACCAAACAACAACAAAAGCCCAAACAACTGCTGTTCAGGGGGGTAGCCCATAGGGCAGTCACTAGCATCACGTTTGTTACTCACCCATTCAAGTCAAACGCTCGGATGAGGATGTGCTGCAACACATCCAGTGAGGTGATCTGGGGGTCAACAGCAAAAGAGCGGAACTCAGGTGGCAAGAAGTTCTCACATTTCTGGAGAAAGAAGACATGAGGTAGGCCACCAAGGGTCATATCACTTTGCTGAAGCTGAGTGAGCAGCAGGAGGCAAGGTCAGAGAAGTGGCAGCGGCCAGATCAAGGTGGGCATTCTGGACAATAGTGAGGACTTTGGTTTTTGCTCTGAGTGAGGTGGGAGCATTTGGAAGATTCTGAGCAAGGAAGGATGTGCTCTGAGTTAAGATTTACAGGATCCTTCTACCTGCTCTGGCTAGAACAGAGTGGAGGGTGAGGGAGAAAGCCGCAGTCTAGTGAGGCTACAATAGTCCAGGTAGCTCAGTCCTCTTATGTCCCCTCAACGATGATTTCTACGATCATCATGTCCAGTCTGACCTTTATTAAATCAGGCCTCCATGCTGCAACCAATTTAGCACATCGAGCTACAAAACTCTCCTGCTTAAATATCTTTAAAGGGTCCCCAACAGGTGGGCCTAGAGGACCTCAGCCAGCTTGCCTCCTGTCAGCTTTTTTAACTTTCCACACTACTCACTAGTACCACCAAACTGCTGTAAGTTACTTTGAACACACCCGGACTTCAGAAACTTTGCTTGTGTTGATTCTGTTGTCTAGAATGTCCTTCCCATCCTCTTCAGATGGTTCACTCACAGCTCATGTACCATCTCTTTTCCAAATGTCCAAACCTCTACCTTAGTGCTTCCTCTTGAGTACATTGAAGTGATCCGTTTACTTCTCTCCAGAATCTACCCTTTTCTAACACCACCAGTGCCACCCTAGTCCTAGCCACCATCACTGCTTGCTGGAACTAGTACAACAGCTTTCTTACTCAAAGTACATACCAAAGGCCCTTCACAATCTGCCCCTCTCTCACCTCTGTGAGTCACCTTAACCCCACCCCCACTGTCTTGGCTCCAGCAATAAGGAAACATAAGGGCATATGCCAAGCTCATCCACACCTCCCAGCCTTTACCCTTGCTATTTCCTCTGCCTAGAATACTCATTTCCCCCATAGGCACATGCTGACGCCTTTTAATTCGGGTCTCTGCTCCTTCAATACCTCTCTGGGTGTTTCCCTGTATACCCCTGGCTAAAGTAACATCCTAGCTCAGAACGTTTTTCATTATTTCCTCACGACATTCACCAGTGTCCGAAGTATCTCATTTTTTTAGTTGTTTGTCTCCCCCACGAACTGTCAGCTCATCCAGGTGGGACATGCACAAAAGTGCACCCTCAACATCTGTTAACTGACTTTGGTGCCTCCTTTTCAGATAGCACCCACTCCCTCCTCAACTGTTAAGGGCCTTCCTCCATTCTTATAGCCTCTCTTCTCTACCCATAATCTCCACTCATCCATTCTATAGGCTCTACCCCACCATTTTCGTCTCCACACCTTCCAGCCCTGCCCCACATTCCCAGGTTTAGCCTATTCCAAAACCCCTGCCACCATCAGTAGACCCTCAGGCCTCGCCCCTCAGGTAACACCCCAAATCTCAGGTCTTGCCCTCCATCCTAGGACAGCCACCACCTTCTCCTCTGGGAGCCTCGAATAGTCTGGTTGAGTGTCAGCCAACCTCACCTTGACTCGGACCCGTACCACCTCTCGCTCCTCCTCTTCAGCCGCGGCTGCTTGGACTGCCCCGCCAGGTGGTGGCGCTCCGGAGCCAGCCAAGTCTGATGACCCAGAGGCCATCGCTATCGCGCTGCCACCCCGCTAGGGTGACAGGTGACAGCTGCCCCCCTAACCCTACTCCCACTCCAATGTGCGGCGCCCGCAGCCCCACCTTGCGCCCGGGCGCAGGCGCAAAGGGTGCTATGCGACCCTAGCAATTCCTACCACCGCCCCTCCCGCCTGACAATGTGGAGATCGCTTGTGAGCGTGCGCAAAAAGTACTGTAGCCAGAAGCCCTGACCCCCCCCAATACCGGGCATTTTTGCCTCACTTCAGCCAATGCGCAGAAGCCTACTGAGGCCCCGCCTTCCCTTGTCGCGGTATGGTGGTTCGGGCAGCTTATTTCCGGATTCTCCTGGCTAGTGATGGCCTATTGGATCTAGAGAAGCCCCGCGAGGCAGGAAGGAAGCTGCTGCGCGATGACGTCAAATCCTCCCGCAGCCTGCGTGGTTGCCCGGCGCCTCAGTTGCAGATGATGTCATCTATTTCAAATGCTGCGGTTGTCTCTCGATAATGAATCAGCTGAACGGAAAAATAACCCCTTTCCCAGAATCTTTGAAAAAAATTAAAAGGTTTTATTTACTTTGAAAGAGGGAAAAGCAGGGGGAAAGAGGAGAGAAACAGCAATGTGCGAGAGATACGTCCGATGGGCTGGCCCTCTCGCACGCCCCCACCTGGGGACCTGGCCATCAGCCCAGGCAGGTGCTCTCACAGGGAATCAAACTAACGACCTCTCAGTTTGCAGGCCGGTGCCTAATCCACCGAGCCACACCATCCAGGGCGTTTTTCCCAGAATTAAAAAACAAAACAAAACATTTTACACATAAAACTTGATGGAGCTGTACATTAAATTTTTTTTGTAATTTGCATGTTATACTTTAAGAAATAATTTACCAGCCCTGGCTGGTAGCACAGTGGATAAGGTGCCGGCCTGCGAACCCAAAGGTCGCAGGTTTGATTCCCAGCCAGGGCACATAACCAGGTTGCAAACCAGGTCTCCAGTCAGGTCTGTGGCTGGAGGCAGGTGAAAAGCAACCATACATTGATGTCTCCCTCTCTGCCTCTCTCCCTTCCCCTCTTTCTAAAAATAATGAAATAAAATCTTAAAAAAAAAGAATTTACTAAAGAAGCCATTTTCATGCTGTCTGGATATCCTAGCTTTTAAAAATATATACTTACTTATTTTTTAAAGAGAGGGGAGGAAACATCAATAAAGATGGTTGCCTCTTTCATGCACCCCAACTGGGTGACTGGGGGACCGAACCCGCAACCCAGGCATGTGCCCTTACTGGGAATCAAACTGACTATCTTTTGCTTTGCAGGGTGATGCTCAACCAACTGAGCCACACAGGCCAGGGCTGTAAATTCTAGCTTTTAAAAGTTTGACTTTGTTTTATTTAATCCTTGAGGACAGCATGTTGAGGTAGATCCTGTTATTAAAAGGTGTGTGTGCACTAAATATCACCTGAACGACTAAACATAATCTTACTCTTCTGAGGAACTTGACCTATGGAAAAATGCAAAATGGCCTTCTCCTTATTTCAGCACAGATCTATATGGTTTGGGAAAATACAGCCTGCTCTTGCAAATGTAATTTTTTTGTTTTTTCTTTTTTGCATTTTTTTAAAAGATTTTATTTCATTATTTTTTAGAAGGAGGGGAAGGGAGAGAGGTAGAGAGGGAGACAGACATTAATGTATGGTTGCCTTTCACCTGCCTCCAGCTACGGACCGGACTGGAGACCTGGCTTGCAACCCGGTTTCGTGCCCTGGCTGGGAATTAAACCAGCAACCTTTGGGTTCGCAGGCTGGCACCTGATCCACTGTGCCACCACTTTAAAAATACATTGTAGTCTTGATATTCATATTAAATTTGACATCTATTTCCTAGAATGTATAAATAATGGGGAATTTTTTTTGAAAACCAGAAGAGGGTCATTGGCACATTTCTCTTCCTCCATGTGCTGGAGTCAAAAATACTTCTTATGGCGCTGCTGGATTTTTATGGAAACAAGGAATTTGAGAGTTTGCTTTTCATTAAAATTATCATAGGGTGTGATGAGCAAAACATTAGCCTGGAGCTTAGAGTTTATCCTGAGGGCACCAGAGCACAGGTTTTAGATGTGGGTATGATGTGGTCAGAAGCCTCTGCCTTGGTTGTGAAGAGAGCCTTGGATGGAAAGATAATGGAAACAAGGAGATCAGAAAGGTGGTTCTTATTGTGTCCTGGGGAGAACTTTTTTTTTCATTTGTTCATTCTTTTATTCAACAAGTACATATTATATACCAGATAGTATACATATATTAATTCATTTAATCTGCATAATCCAACTAAGATTGGAACTTAAATCCTGCTCTGCACAGGTCACCTGAGCCAGTCTACAGAACTAGTTTTATTATTCATTCTTTGTTACCTCCTCAAAATTCCTCAAGTACTCATTGGTTTTATGACTGAAGGTTTATGAGGTTAATGACAGAAACTATGAGATGAGTGGTGAGGGGTATCTGTGGAGCAATAGGATATAGGATGAGGGATGGAAGATCTACAGGGTAATTGGGGCAGTCTGTGAAGCAAATGAAAGGCTTTTGAGGGGAGAGTAATAAAGGTTTTAAGTGTTAAAGAAGGGCCCCGGCTGGTGTGGCTCAATGGCTTGAGTGCCAGCCTGTAAACCAAAAGGTCGCTGGTTTGATTCCCAGTCAGGACACATGCCTGGGTTTTGGGTGAGGTCCCCTTTTGGGGGCATGTGAAAGGCAACCAACTGATGTTCCTCTTACAGATTTCCCTTTCTCTAAAATTAAATAAAAAATAGCGTTAATGATGGGATGAGTGATGGGAGGGTCTGTGGGGCAGAGTTTTGTAGGGTCTTGGGTAAATGATGGAGACTTTTAGGATAGTGATGGGTGAATATGTGGGGTCAGTGATGAGGGTCTTTGGAATTACCAGGGTGTCTGTGAGATGAATGGTAGGGTATCTAATAAGGAGACAAGAGGCTGAGTAAACTGAAGAACATGAAGATTTGGAAAATTCTTAGCCTGTCCCTATTGCAAAAAATGAGAAAGTGTGTTTGGAGACAACGCCAAAGGTGTGGGTAGAAGGTCACTCCTTAAAAGAGATTGCAGGTGTGTGACTCATAGATCTAATTAACCATCACGGGAATCTCTGGGGTTAGTGATGGGGTTTTGTGAGCTCTATGTGATTGAAGGTCTATGTGATGAGAATGGGGATCTATGGTTGAGACAATGGTGGTCTGTGGAATGAGTGAGTGATAGGGGGATCTGTGGGATCAGTTATGGGGTATCTACGGGGTCAGCAATTAAAAGATTTCTCAGTGTTAGGGTCAAGACCTTTTATTTCTTTGTTTTAAAATTGCCACCACCGTAAACCTTCTAGGTTCTCTTGGACTTTTGTCCCAAAAGCTCTTGGCAATAGCTCTACACAGCTCCTTTCTTCCTCATTTCTGGCCCTTTTGGTGCCTGCTCATCAGCCTAAATTTGACAAGTCAATTAACTTTATCCTTTCAACCTGTGGGAGCAAGGACTGAACTCTTCTAGCAGGTGGAGAGTTTGTCATCAGCCAGCATTCAGACCCAGTCCATTCCTCATTAGTTCTGTTTGCTCTTGGCTTTTGTGGCTTTGGCGTCCAGCAAGCTCTGGGCCTGGGAAAGCTGCTTCATAGAATCAAACACAAGGATTCCAGGCACCACCAGCCACAGGGCATTCATGAACACAAAGTAGAACCAGAAGTAAAGTGGGTGGCCCAGCTCCCCATGCTGGAATCCATCGTAGTACTCTGTCAGGAAGTAAAGTATATCCCCGTAGATCTGACCTATGGGAGTCGGAAGGGAAAGGGGTAAACCATGTGAGGCAGAGGAGCTACTCCAGAGCACTTTCCAAGTCATCATTTGAGGTCTCAGCACTTAGGATACTCAAATTCAGAGAGCTACGAATTCTGAAATCACGTAGTTACAGAGTTGAAAAATCAGAAAAGTGAGAATTCCAGAAATCTGAAGCTGAAAATTTCAGAATCCAGGAGAGTTCATACTTCCAGAATTTAAGGAAGCTCAAAATCCTTTAATTCAAGACAGCTCAGGATGCAGGACTAAAGAGAACTCAACATTTCTAGAACTAAAGAAAGCTAATAATGTAAGAACACAAGAGGACTGAATCTCAGATGAAAGAAGCTCAAAATCCTAAATCCAGGGGACCAAAGGGCTTCCTGTCAGCATGGGCCACCTCATGTAACCTTCACAGGAGACTTTGTGATGGAGGAGGAGGAGGAGAAATGAACACTTCCTGCTTGAGAAGACAGGCTGAGAGGAGCATGGCTGTTCTGGAACCTCAAGGAGTGTGTCATGCAGTCTGACTCAGCCCTGGGTGGGCACAATTGAGAGCTCCCACCAACACAGATGCCCCCATGTCTGTGCATCCCCAATAATCCCTCCAGCACCGAGTGTGGGCCCTCTTCTCACCCATAGAGACCACGAGCTGTAGAACAAAGCGGAGAGGCTGCTGGCGGAGAAAAGCGACCACCACCCAAATGCTGAGTGGTCCCCAAAGGCAAGCTGTGATAGTCTCCATGCATATCATGAAGCTGTCATTCCTGTGGGAGAAAGGATGGGGTGACACTGGCATCACTGTTCCAACCACAGGGTAACCTGTTAGTTCCCCCTGACTCACCATCACCCCAAAGCAATTCAAGTCCCCCTTGATAGAGGCAAACACTTACAGGATGTATCGGCTGTCTCCCTTGGCATACTCTTTCCCTGAAGAAGACAAGAGACATACATGAAGAGTAAAGGCAGGAAAAGGAACTGAAGGCCCATGGAATAAGGCAGGCTTTATAACCTTTCTATGCCTCCCTTTCCTCATCTGAAATAGGGTAGCTGTTTGGATTTTAGACTTAATAATATAGGTACAAGATAATGTATGCAAACCTGACATAGAATAGTAAGTGTGCCTGTGATTGTCTGGTATTCAATAAATATCTGTAGAATAAAAGGAGGTGGGACTAGATGATGGAGTGAATGAAGTAGTCAATGAGAAAGGGGAGAAGAGGGAGAGGAAAGAAGGGAGGGAGGGAGGGAAACAGAGAAAATGAAGGTGAACAGGTGAATTAATGAAAGAGTGAGCAGGAAATCAATAACAAAAAGGCAGATCACACAATATAAAAATAGGCAGGAGACTGTGGAGTTATGTTCTTCACTAAAGAGGATTTCTAAATGGTCATTAAGTAAAAGCAAATTAAAATCACATAATGGGCTATCACTCACATCTACTAGAAGGACTATAATTTAAGAGACACATGACCACACCAAGTGTCAGTGAGGAAGTAGAACTCATATACTGCTGGTGACAATATAAAATGATGCAGCCATTTTTGAAAATAGTTGGCAGTTTTTCAAAAAGTTAAACACACATCTACCATACAACCAAGCCACTCCTCCATATTCCCCCAAGAGAAATGAAAGCAGACCTCTACACAAAGACTTGTATAACAATGTTCATAGCAGTTTCTTCATGAGGCCAAAAAGAAGTATTGCTTATAACAGCAAAAGATGGGGAAAAGCCTACCAATACTAGACAAGTCAAATAATTCTGTAACATCTATGCTTTGAAAGCTCTTTATGAACTGATAAGGAGTGACCTGGTTTAAAAAAGCAAAGTTCAGAAGTGTACATAGCATGTTATCATTTATTTACGCAAAATGGAAAATTAAAAATAATGATAATAGTTATAGAGTATCTATTGTCTGCCAAATAATAATAATAATAATAATAATAATAATAATAATAAATGGCATCTACTGTTTGCCAAACACTGTTGTAAGTGTCTTACATATATTTGGGTATTACTATTATCCCTCTTTTATAATTGAGCAAACTGAGGCTTCTGTGTGTAATTTATGTGTAAGTAAACTCTGGAAGAAAATAAGGAATTATTAAAAGTGGTATAATTGGCAAAACTTGGTGGATAGAAGGTAGATTTTCACTACATGTCTCTTAAAAAGGTTTTTTAAAAAAGATTTTGTTTTTATTATTTTTAGAGAGAAGGGAAGGGAGAGAGGCAGAGAGGGAAGGAGACATCAATGTATGGTTGCTTTCACCTGCTTCCAGCTACAGACCTGGCCAGGGACCTGGCTTGCAACCTGGTTACGTGCCCTGAGTGGGGAATCGAACCAACGACCTCTGGGTTCACAGGCTGGCACCAATCCACTGTGCCACCAGCCAGGGCCTAAAATGTTTTGTTATTGACCCATGGGAATATATATGCAGGAAGCTTAAATTAAAATTTTAAACAAATAGAAGAGTTGGTAGGCAGCTAAACATTTAAGCCAATCCCTGCATGGAAAATTTCCTCCCACAACACATGAAAGAACTCAGGACTCACAGAGTTGGGACAAGAAGGCTTTGTCTCCAAGAAGATCCTCATGGTAGAGACTGAACCAACCCTCAATCACCATGTGAATGAACCCACACACTGCAAACCAGCAGAGGGACAATCGCCTCCCAGTCCCTAGTGGGATGACAGCAGCAAGTCCTGATAACAGCCATGTGGTTGCAACTATGGCTCCAGAGGCAGAGAAGAGGGCAGCCAGGATATGCCAGGTAGGGCAGTCATTAGGCACGAAGTTGTCCAATTTCAGGTGCCGAGGCCAATATGGGTGCAAGGGGCTGGCATGGGTGGCCATATCTTTGTAGTTGATGGCTGTGTCTGGATAAGTAGAAAGAAAAAAGGAAGAGAAAAACCTGCATAAATAGAAAGCACAAAATGAGGTTATCAAATCAAATCTAAACAGTTTATTATCATAACAAACGCAAATGGACTAAATTTATCAGTTAATAGACTTGTAAAACTGGACTAAAAACAAAATGTGATTATATGCTGTTTTAAAAACGTGACTATAAAGCCACAGCAAGACTGAATGCTTGTTCCTGCCCTCTGGGAGCCTTATGATGTGTTAGACATTGTAACCAGACAAGTTCCCTGCCTTTAATGGGTCATAATCAGCTGAGAAAGACACAGGAACCTGGCCTGGCCCCTTCCCTCAGGAGTTACAGTGGTGGGGAGACACAGACACCAGGTTACGTCCCATTACAAGGGTCTGTGCCTTGAATTGTTCAGCAGAGTGCTATTCCCTCTCTGTAGTAGGGCAGAAGAGAGGAGATCAAGGAGAACTACAACCCTCAGGTTCAATGTGTGGAAAGTCAGATGCTACCCATGATAGCGTACACCCACCTTCAACCTGCAAGAAAGAGGAATGCGTGCCCTGGTTGGTGGCTCAGTGGATTGAACACTGGCCTCGGAACCCAAAGGTCGCTGGTCCTGTCAGGGCACATACCGAGGTTGCAAGCGAGGTCTCCAGCCAGGTTTGTGTAGCAGGAGGCAGGTGAAAGGCAACCATATATTGATATTTCTCTCACTTCCTTCCTCCTTTCCCCCCTTCCCCTCTCTAAAAAGAATGAATAAAAATCTTAAACAAAAGAAAACAAAACGGAAAGTGGAAGGCACAGGTCTAACGCGCGGCGCGCTTACAAAGGCAAAGGTGGGTTAAATACAGAGACCACCAATCAGAACGAGAACCCTCTATTCCAGCTGCCCAATGAGAAGGTGGACCTTCTGTAGTCCGGGCAACCGCGCCGTAGCGGGTGGTAGTGGTGGTGGTGGTGGTGGCTGTGGTGAAGGGGTAGCACAGGCGCTTCGCGTGGCAGGAAGGGCGGCGGGGCGAAGGGGAAAGGTCTGGCGCCCGCGCGCCTAGGGCGGGCCGTTTAGCCGAGAACTAGGGGATGGAGTGGCAGGCCAGGCGCAGGGCACTCACCCCAGCGGCGCTGTTGAAGCGGTCTCGCCTATAGGTTCCTGGCTTTTTTGAGTCTGTTTTAGCAGGCTCTGGTACAGCTCTAGTTCAAACCCATCCCTTCCCAGTTTATTCGTTTTACGGAATTAGCCAATGAAGGGACCGGGAAAGCGGCCAGTGTCGCCCCTACAACCAATAGAAGCTCTCTGTGTGCCGCCGACCCCGCCCTCAAGCGTGGTGCCTTTACGCTGTTGGCTGAGCCAGAGTCAGGAGGTGAATGAAGTGAGGAACACCCGACGTTAGTAGTCATTTCCTGCCCGTAGCCTACTGGCAGCAAATCTTTGGCTTCAATTTCCCAAACCTCTATCAGCCAATCATCTCGGAAAGTGGGTAGTCATCCTTATCGTCTACTGTTGGATCAGCATTGCGTTGCGTCCTCTCATCTTTGCCCTCATTTTCTAAGCAGACCAATTAGTTTCCAGACAAACCTTCTATCTTAATGCCCGAGTGCGCAAGGAAACAATACTAAGAGATCATATCCTGTACACTATGTCTCCAGCCTCACCTCTCTCGACTTAAAGTCAGAAAAAAAAATCAAAACTCCTTGAGGACCAGTTGACATGGTGACCCTCAAACTCCCAGCAACAGCTCTAAAGAACCAATCAGAACTTCACAACTCTAAGCCAGTGGGGCACCCAGATCGCACAGAATCTCGACTCATCACAGACCTCCTAGCCAAATACAACTCAACCCTCACCAACTGTCTTGCTTTCCATTCCATCTCAGTCAGAACCACCAATCAGAATGGGGATGCTTCAGTTTCCCAGCCAATTGGCATCAGGCCTCTCCCATATGCAATTATCCAATTTGTCCAGACCCCACTCAAATCAAGCAGTGCCATCCTCAGGTTCATCCTCCAATCATGAACAATAGTAAATTATGAACCAATTTAATCACAACCTGCTCCCTCTTCGTGGTTTCCAGCTTCCAAACCTTTATACATGCTGTGCCCCCTTCCTCACTCACTTCTATTCCCTACTGAGCAGTGAAGAAAGAGTCTTTTGTATATTTCCTAATTTTATTTGACAATAACAAACTATATAAAAAGGGAGTAGGAAGGCAGGGAGTTCGCGGATCTCCTCCACTTTGTTTCTCCGAGCATCCACCACCCCTAGGCCCCAGTAGGGACTACCCCTTTTCCGCCTTGCGATAGGGTGGGGATCAGCAGGCATGGAAAGTGTGTGTGTGTGTGTGTGTGTGTGTGTAGAGGTGTTGGGGGGTCTATAATGGAGAGGGGTCAAGAATTAAGAGAGAGGGCCTTCCCTCATCCTCCATCAGAGCTGGCACCCTGAAGAGGGGTCTTGAGGGAGCTGGAGGGTCCACAGATGTGCCTCAGGCTATGAGACGGTAGAAGATCCAGCATCCAAAAGTGACCCAGTGACTGGCCCAGCTGAGCTCTGACCACTTGTGGACAGTATATGCCATGCCATAGCCCTGTGGGAGAGAAAGAGGTGATGGTCCCGCTCAGAAAGCGCAAGGAAGGTCTCAGGAAAACCCAATCTTTGCTGAAGGCCCTTTCTGTGACTCCACAGTACCCCTAGGTGAGGCCCCAGAGAAGACACTGGGTACATATAAAAGATAAGCAAGTTTAGTTTTTTCTTTTGTTTTCTTCTTTAAAAATCATGTTAAAAAATAGACAAGACAACCTCACTCTCTGACCTGTACTCTCCCTTATATGTAAAGAGCTCCAAGAAATTGATATTTTAAAAAGACAAGAATTGGCGAAGGAGGTAAGTAGGCCATTCTCAGTAAAGGAAAAAATCCAAATGGCTCACAAACGTATGGCCTCACTCATAATTTTCCTCCTCAAACTGGCAAACACATGCAGGAAGTTTGAGAGGCACTCTGTTGGTGGGGTAACAGACACATTCACACACTGCTGGTGGAAGGGCAAAAAGGTAACTTCTCCATTTCTATTACCAAGAATAGATCCTACAGTTCCGTCTTCCCCTGTGTGAATCCACATGGATATGAAGGTATTAGTTGCTACACTGTCATTTTCAGTAGGAAAGGACTAGAAATCACCTGGGTGTCCACCAATAAGGGACAAGCTACACTAAGTCATATCCTTACAATGGAAAAAATGAGTGAGGACACTCTATGTTCTAATGTGGTAGATTTTCAAGGATTTATGTACTAAAGCAACACGTAGCACAGTGTCATTCATGAGTTACCTCTAGGGTAAAAACCAGGGAGAGGGAATTAAAAATATATTTTTACATTTGCTTATTATACTTAAAATTTTGAAGGATATTTATTTTTATTTTAAAAGATTTTATTTATTTATTTTTCGAGAGAGGGGAAGGGAGGGAGAAACAGAAGGAGAGAAACACCAATTGGTTACCTCTTGCACACCCTCAGCAGGGGACCTGGCTCACAACCCAGGAATGTGCCTTCACTGGGAATTGAATCAGCGACCTTTCAGTTCACAGGCTGGTGCTCAATGCACTGAGCTACAGTAGCCAGGACTTGAAGGATATTTTATTCTTTTCTTTTTTTCTTTTTTTAAATTTATTTTAAGGTTTTTTATTTATTATTTCCAAAGAGAAAGGAAGGGAGAGAGGCAGAGAGGGTGAGAGACATCAATGTACGGTTGCCTTTCACCTGCCTCCATCCAGGGACCTAGCTGGAGACCTGGCTTGCAACCTGGTTATGTGCCCTGGCTGGGGAATCGAACCAGCAACCTTTGGGTTCGCAGGCCGGCGCCTTATCCACTGTGCTACCAGCCAGGGTTGAAGGGTAGTTTAATAAAATGAATGAAAGTGGTTACCTGTGAGAGAGCAGTGAATAGATGGTAGAAGCAAGACTTTCCCCTAAAGATCTTGAATCCTGTTTGGTTTTTTGAACCTTGTGATATACATTAACTATTTTTAAATGTTTTAATTAAAATAAGATAAAACTTTATTTAAAAGGAAGCAAAGCCCATATTTTGCACATCAACCTGAATAAAAATTAAAAATTGTTTTTAATGAGCCCTGGCTGGTGCGGCTCAGTGGGTTGGACACCTGCCTATGAACTGAAGTAGTCGCCAGTTCAGTTCCCAGTCAGGGCACATGCCTGGGTTGCAGGCTGAGTCTTCGGCTGGAGACGTGTGAGAGGAGTGACTGATGTCTCCCACACAGTGGTGTGTTTTCCTCTCCTTCTCCCTCCTTTCCCCTCTCTCTATGAAATAAATAAAATCTTGTAAAACTTGTTTTTAATGATAAAAATGTTTTATTTTTAATTAAAAATTTAAAAGAGAAACAACAACAAAAAAGAGAAATAAAACTTGGACCCTGCAAGAGCCATATGAATAAATATTACTTTTAAAATTGTTTTTCATTTAAAAAGGAGTAAAATCTGGAATGTGCATACTCCACATGAATAAAAAGAAAAATATTATATATTTTTAAAAGATTTTATTTATATATTTTTAGAGAGGGAAAGGGAGGAAGAAGGAGATGGGAAAGAGGGAGAGAAACATCCATGTGCACGAGATACATCAATCAGTTGCCTCTCGAACACCCTCAACTGGGGATCTAGCCCAGAACCCAGGCATGTGCTCTCACTGGGAATCGAACCAGAGACCCTTTGGTTTATATGCCAGCACTCAATCCACGGAGCCACACCAGCCAGGGCATAAAATAGTATATATATTTTAATATAAATTTAAATTTTATTTTAAAAGATTTTTATTTATTTTCAGAGAGAGGGAAAGTGAGGGAGAAAGAGAAGGAAAGAAATATCAATGTGTGGTTGTCTCTTGCATGCCCCCAACTGGGGACCTGGCCCGCAACCCAGGTATGTGCCCTGACTGGGAATCGAACCAGTAACCCTTTGGTTTGCAGGCTGGTGCTCAATCCACTGAGCCACACCAGCCAGGGCTTAATATACATTTTTAAAGTAGAATCCAGCGTTTGTACATTCAATCTGAGTAAAGATTTTAAACTTTTTAATAAGAAAGAAACCTTGCAAATTCTACCTAAACAAAAATATGATGAAATGACTACTTGAAAAAAGTAAAAACTGGATTTTAGACATCATAAAAGAAATCTTACAGAGTAAAATAAATAGTTTGCACACTTCACCCAAATAAAAGACCCTGTAGTGCAAATCAACCAGAGGGACAAGGGGAAAGGACCGAGGAGCACTGGATGCACAAGCTACATACCACACAAGGCATGAGGATGCCTCACCCTCCCCACTCCCCTTTGTTCTCATGGTTCCCATGAGCAGGTGGCACATCCCTGGGCACCCCCATCCCAGGGCCCCACCTCACCTGCTCCTCTGTGGTATCATCCACATCGACATCGAACAGGGAACCCAGGTAGGCCAGGTGGAAGATGGCCAGGGCCCCGAAAAGCAGGTTTAAGGCTCGTACCCCCGGGCCCTGTTGGGGGACAGATGGATTTGCTTGGCAGCTGGACCTACTCACTGCCTTTCAGTATCACCTGGATAGGGGAGCCCAGGGACATGCACAAAGTGCAGTGGGTTCCAGGAACGAGGATGTCCACAGCACCCCAGAGGTAGGAAAGGAAAAAGATGGCTCAGATCCTCCTACAGGATCTCGAGAGGTATCCAGGGATGAGGATACTTGTTAGTATTGAGGGCATCCAGGTTGAGGGAGATGTGAGTGTTCAGGCAAAGGAGGCAGAATGGTGGAGCTCTAAGTTGGGGTTTTATGGTAATAAACATCTATTGTCAAGTGGGAGGCAAATCTGAAGTTATCCGTACTTCTTACTGCAAACAGAATAAAACAAAAGCAAATTCCCACTGCATCCTAATGGGCCCACCATTCTCCCCTATGCTCAGTTTGCTCAAGCCACAGTGGTCTCCATACTTTTCCTCATATATTTCAGGCCCTTTCCCATCTCAGGGCCTTTACACTGGTCCTTCCCTTTGCCTGGAATGCTTCTGTTCCTCACCTCCTCAGATGAAGAACTTGAAAGGCACCTTCCTATTTGAAATTGAATCCACTCACCCCGATACTTCGCTTCTCCTTTCCCTTATAAGTTTCCTCCTTGGCAGTAATCACAGTCTAACAAACTATTATACTTTACTGACTTATTTTTTATTTACTGTCTCCGCTGTTAAAATGTTTGTCCCAGAGGGCTGGAATGTTATAGTCTGTTTTGTTCACCATTGTGTTTCCAGCATCTAAAACCGTGCCTGGTACCAGCAGGTGCTCAATAAATGTTCACTGGTGACATGAATGCTCGGTGTGTATACAGCAGGTGCTTGATAAATGTTTGTTAAACAGGTGGCAGTGAATGGAGATGGGGATCTGGGGATGGCTCCGGCACCAGAAGCTGGGCACCCTGAGACACTATAAGATGGAGATAGAAGTGACATTTTTGAGGGGGAGTGTTGGGCTTGAGGTTGCCCAAGCTAAATTCTCACCAAGCGATGCTGGTGTGAACAGTCTGGTGGGCACCGTTTCGACAAGACACAGGCACTGAGGATCCGAGCCAGGCGCTTCCGGAGGACTGGGATATATATGGGGGGAGGTAAGGGGTCAGATTAGCCTCAGGGGACAGTGATTCCAGCCCCCTACCAACCTTCTAACCTGTCTGCTAGGCTGGGCTCTGTACTCACCATGCTCCACATAAGTGATAAATGCCAGGGACAGCAGCACCGCAGCCAGGTGGAAGCTGAAGCCCTGGTGAGGCCACAGGGGATAATGAGGTGAGTGAAGAGGAGGCCATGCCACCCCCACCCAGCTTCCACCCTGATCTCACTTCACCCTGCTGCTCACGTGCAGGAGGGCGCTGGCTGCATAGGTGACCAGCACGGCTGAGAATGTCCCCAGGCGGAGAGCATTCTTGAAAACATCTGGAAGGGGAAGATGTGGGTCAGGAGTCTCCCAAGATTCCCTCCTGCCCTTCCTGGGGGAGGGGAGGGGGCGTAAGGCAGGGTGAGGATACACACAAAATGTTGGAAGCCCCAGGATAAAGTCTTTATAATGGTCTCATACTTCCTATGCCCAAAACTCAGCTCCTGAACTTTCCTCCCAACCTGCTCCTCCCACAGTCTCCCCAAATTTAGCCAAAGTCAACTCCACCCTTCCAAGTTCCTCAAGGCAAAAACCTGAGAATCACCCTTGATCTGCCTTTTCCCCACTCCCACAGTCCAATTCAGCAAATCCTGTCAGTTTCACTATCAGAATTTATCCAGAATCCAACCTCTCCCCCTTTCCACACCGACTGCTGCTTACCACCACCCTGGCCTGGACTATTGCAGTGGCCTCCTCCGTGCTTCTGTCTTCGCCCCCTCCCCATCTGTCCCACAGCAGCTGGTGGGTCCTGTTACAACCCAAGTGAGCCCAAGGCCCTTCTATGCTCAGACCCATGTTGTGGCTTCTGCTCTCTCAAAGAAAAAGCCCAAGTCCTCCCTATGGCCAGTGAGGCCTCCAGGACCAGGACCCTGTCCCCTCTCTGCCCTCGCCTCCTACCACTGGCTCCCTTGGCTCTCTTTCAGAGTCTTTGCATTGGCTGTTCCCTGCTACATTCCCTCCTCACATAGTCACTTGCTTGCTCTCTCACTTTCTTCAGGTCTTTACTCAAATGTCACCTCCTCCGTGGCACTTGCTTTGGTTAATTTAGGTAAAATGGCAACTGCCTACTTCTACTGGCAACACTCCCAAAGCATTCTTCCCTGGTTTATTATTTTTTTTTACCATAGCACATACCACCATCTGAACTATTGTGTATTTTTTCTCTTATTATCTGCTCCCCCCCACAAAAATGCCAGCTCTACAAGGACAGGGATTTTGGGGTGTCTTGTTATTGTTGTTGCTTTGGTCCCTGCAGTACCTTCCTTCCGTGCCTAGCACACAATAGGTTCTTAGTAAATGTATGGATATGTGAAAGGGCCTGAGGTAAGGACTTCCCACACTTGGAGTGGTGACTTAGTGACTCACAGTTATTTAGCCAGTAAGACATGGGCAGGTTCCAGCTTGTGACAACTTCCACCATGGACCGAGGCAGCTCCACATTCAGTGGCTTGGACACCGTCAGGTCCCTGTGGGCAAAAGAAATACAAATTCATCTGGGATCTCAACCTATCTGACTGCCACACTTTTGTCTTGGTTATTTCCTCCCATGGGAGCAACCCCTCCCTGCAGCTCCTCTAGGCAGCACCCTGTGGGAGAGGATGGCCTCCCAGCCCTCCCCACCATTCCAGGTGATCCTTCTCCTCGGTGAAGCCAGCTCCTGCCAACGTGGCTGTGGCCTCGGACAAGAAGCCCACAAAATAGTTGCTGAAGTGGAAGGAGACAGCACTCTCGTAAGCTCGCAGCCACCTGGGGAGAAAGGAATGGGGTAGGGGGGCAAGAGGCATCATGCCCAGGGGCCAGCATGACACCCCGCCATATGTCATCATCCCTAGCCCCACTCTGTAGACTCACCTTACCATGGTGCCCCTAAGGCCCGCAGGGGTCAGGAAGGCAGCAGAGAAGAAAGGAAAGAGAGTCAGAGGCCCAGGAGGCTGGCCTGAATTGTTTGTAGACAAGACAGAAACATAGTGGCAAAAAGAGGTGCAGTGTGATAGTCACACACATACATATATTGTCAGTTTCATGGGACTCAGATGGATGTGTAAACTACCCTATAATATGACAGTCAGACATCCAGACCCAGCCACTGTAGGGGTCTGACCTAACAGCCTTACACTGTGACACAGCCATGATGTGGCCAGACACAAGTATTATCAGACTCCCAGCCTCACAGCTCTCAAACCTGACTCAGTGACTGTAAGACACACAAAAGTCCTGTAGTTAGGTACAGAGATCATCAAGCACCCTGCTATGACCACATACACAAGTCTGCAATCAAGATAATCATCCTGCTAGTCATACAATAGACACAGTAAAAAACAAAAACGAAAACAAACAAACACAAAAACAGGCAGAGTCCCGCATTGGAAAAGGGTTGTCTTTGGAATCAGGCCTGGGATTAATGCCTGGCCACTTAACTGGGTGACACTGGTCAAGTCACTCCACCTTCCAGAGCCTCATTCAGCATCAGACCCAATCAGCGGCCAGTGGGTGGGGGAGGTAGGGGGGGTCATACAATCAAACAGCCAGATGAAATCCTACAGTCATACCAGAGGCCGATGGTCAGTCCTGCACACAGTGGGCCACAACTCCTCAGCTAGACAGCACCATGCAGCCAGAGAAGGCAGACCCACAGGCACATAGCATGCTACAGTCAGACCCATTCCCAGACAGAGTTACAGACAAGCCAGACTTACCCAATGACAGCCACACACCCCATCATTGACAATGGCACAGCCAGACAGCCAGAACTCCAGTCCCACATAGGGAGTCAGTGGCTGAGAGACAAACAACCCATACACATGCTTAGCCAGAGTCACAGACAGGTCAGCATCACCAACCAACACATACTTGTCACTCCCTGTTACAGTCATGTAATTTGCTTCTCATGGTGAAACATCAGAACAGATGGATGTTCATACACAGTATATGTGTCAGAGTGTCAGTCATACACAGTCACAAAGCCAATCTTGGCCAAACAACAGCCACAGACAGACACTCAGTCTCTGTCCAATCATGGTGTAGATGGTCAGATGGTCTCAGACTTAACAGAACCAAGAGGTCACAGACTGTGTCCTCAAACCCCAGTTAGCCCACTCGCCCTCAGCACCTGCCCTCATTTACCTGGCTTTGCGTTTTTTGCTGTAGTAACAGAAGACAGACAGAAGCATTAAGAGACAGGCTCAGAGCTGGGGAAGACCCCCAGGTCCCTACCCAGACCCCTCACTGCAGGGCAGAAGCCTCAAAGGCCATGCTCACTTTCGAAGGAGGCGGTCACCATCAAGAGGGATGAAGTACGGGAAGAGGTAAGGGCCCACACAGGTAGACAGCACAAGGCACAGCAGGGCCAGTGCCAGGCTCCGGGCCACCTTCAGCAGCCATCGGCGACTCTGTGGGGATCAAGGTTCCATGAAGACTACCCTGTGGGGGCTTCCATAATCCCTGCCCACCTGTCCACCCAGAACCTCACCAGTGGGCGACCTTGGACAGCCTGTAGGTAGCTGTGGAAGGATATCCAGGGCCCAAAGACGATGGTGCCCACGAAGTAGAGGTAGCCCATGAACTCCACGGGTGAGGGCACCGCACCCACCTCGCCCCGGTCCAGGTCGAAGCCCAGAGACACCGCCTTCATGGCCACGATCATCTGGGCTCCTATGTGTGGTGCCCACAGTTGAGTGAATGGGCAGAGAGCAGGTCAGCATGGGGGTATGCGGAGCATCAGGTGAGGGGTGGTAGGAAAAGAGGAGTTCAAGGGTGGACAGGCAGGCATGGAGTCGGATGGGCAGATGAGCAGGTAGGCTCAGGACTGGCAGATGCCCTTTTTCAAAAGTCAGGCACATACATGGGATTGCAAAGACAGGTGGGGGAAAAAGGCATAGTAGAGAGAGACACATATGTAAAGGGAATCTGAGACCTACACATCCAGCAGGGTGGGCAGATGAGGGATAAAAGTGGGGAAGGAAAGACAGGATTGGGGGAGTTAGGAGATGTAGAATGGGGCAAGGGGCTGAGGCAGGTAAGAGAACCAGGGCTTCCTACCTCGCATCTTGTGCCATGTCACAGTGTCCACCATGTGCATCTCACTGATGAGAAAAAAGGGTGGTGATCTTGGGCCTGTGACTCCCATGGCTTCAGAGACCACAAAGGGCAGACCAAGGTTCAGAGAGGGTTATACCTTCCTGGTCCTGCACAAACTCATGGAAGAATCATTCTCCAGGACTTCCTCCTCCAGAGGGAGCTCAAAGCTTAGCCTGTTCTGTATGGCCTTTAGAACGACCTAGTCTCCCACATTCCCTCCTCCAGGAACGCCTCGCCCCTTCCTGTCCTGGACAACCTCATGAGGAGCAGCCCCGGGCTCCATCCGCCCTTCTGGCAACAAAGCGGGAGTGAAGGCTCACACACATACCCCATGAGCAGGTAGATGAGGATGGTGACGGACAGGAAGACGCCTCGATGGCAGGAATGTCGGCAGAGGAACAGCACGAGGTAGCACAGGAGGCTGAGCAGCACAACCCAAACCATGTGTAGCTGGAAGAAGTGGTAGAGGCTGAAGAATCCGCCTGCCACAGTGCTTGCATGCTTCAGGTAGGATGGTAAACCTTCAGGTAAAAGAGAGAGAGAAAACAAGAAAGGGAAGTTGGGTGGGCTAGCAGGAAGGGACAGCAACCTGAGCAGAGAGTACAGTCTGGGCAAAGGCCTAGAGCTTAGAATGTGGTGGGATAGCAGGGGGCCCAAAACTGGTGTTGGGGAGCTAGACAGGTGGCAAGGCCTAGGTTTAAAGAAATGTGTCAACTTGTATTGGGTAATATTATTGCATCCAGGTGAAATTTCTTGAGAGGTGATGGTTGAGGCTGTAGTTGTTGAGGGAAGATGTCCTTATTCTTTGGGGATACAATGATGGTTTGGGGGTGAAGTGTCAGCAGGTTATTCAAGTAATTTAGAAAGACAATAGATAGACAGACAGATGGACAAACAGAGTGGGCATTAGAGGGAAGAAATTGACAATTGGAAAATGTGGTAATGCATACATATATGGGTGTTCATTGTACTATTCTTTCAACTTCAGGAACTGAAATATTTCAAAGTGATAAACCTCAGAAAAATACAACATCAACTTAAAATAAAAGAAAAAGATAAAAGAAAGTGTAGAACCTTTGAATTTCAGATTTCCAAAGTTCTCAGCATCCTATATGGACCTTGGGAACTTGGAATCTTATAATTGGATGTGGGCTTGCTGTGATAGTGGAACCATTCCAGGATCCTATCATCCAGAAATCTCATCATGCCTTGAGTCTAGAAATCCAGAATGCCAGCATTTTGGAAGCCTAGAATATGAGAATTTCAATCTGTCAGAATCCCAGACCCTGTAACATGGTACTTTGGGATTCCATAACTCTTTGACACTAGCATTCCAGAATCTTATAACCTTGGGATGTAGACATTTCAGGATCCCCAAATCCAAGAGCCTCAACTTTCCAGAATCTTAGAACCTAGGAATACTGAAAGGCATGGCTTGGCATGGCTTGATGTGGTGTGGCACGGGGTGGCTGGGCGTAGTAGGATGGGTGTGGTAAACGGTGCTTGGCCTGGTGGGATGTGGTGAGCTGGACATGTTGGCACTTGGCTTGGCATGGCAAGATGTGGCAGGATAAGGTGTGGTCTGGTATGGATGAATGTGGCAGGTGTGATATGGACTGGCATGGTGATACATAGTGTGGCAGGCACTTACCAAGCCTCCAGAAGAGGCGGCAGGCGAGGCAGATGGCAAGTAGCAGCCAGATCTGGTCAAGGCCCTGCTGGGCAGTAGGCAGGAGACAGCCCTGCAGCAGCTGCTGGAAAAATTCCTGGCGGCTGAAGGTGGCCATTGCAGCCCCCACGGATGAATGGACAGATGGATAGACCTGTGAAAGTGGGGACACAGAGTCAGGATGTCCATGGGGCAGATCACAGTCCAGGAATTGACTTGAGCACTCACATTTCAGTTCGGGGCTGTTCAACCCACGTAGGCACAGGATACTGGAGAGTTGGGGGAGGGTGTGAGTGTCAGATACATCAGAATGAGCCACCAGCTGTGTGTGTGTGGGTGTCCTGGGTGCACACACACAGCCCATGACCTGTGGTGAATGAAGGACCTGTGTCTTTCCTATGTTATAAGGAATCGGGGTCCAATGGAGAATGAATGGTGTACATTTGAGGCCAGTATATCAAATGCGGAGGGTCTCTGGCTTCCCAGGTAGAGTCACTCTGTGTGGAGGTCAGTGAGGGAGGTCCTGTGACACTTGGGGGCCATGTGCATCTCTCCTTGTACGGATGTGAGGGGTGTCCTGTATCCCCCGCGTGCCCCATCTCACCCCCACCCGGCCACTTTTGGCCACTAACAAAGCTCTGCCCAGGTCCCAGGGCTTCACAGAGGTGGTGATGGTGGTTGGGAGCAGAGGAGGAGGGGGAGTCTGAAAGGTGATGGAGAGGGGACCCTAGAACACACGCTGCAGACTAATGCAGTGAGGCCGGCTCAGGATGGGAGCGAAGGAGCCGCGTGAGCATTCCTATGACCTACCTGGCAGGAAGAAAGCTGAGGTCCCAGGGGCCGGGGACGCACCACCACCGCCACCGTCGCCGCCTCCTCCCGGCAGCCTCCCCTGCAGGCCGCAAGGCCAGGACCAGCTGCGGCTCCCTGGGCAGCGCGGGGAGCGGGCCCTTTAAATCCCGGGGAGGCCCGGCTTGCCAGCTTGGCCAATGAGGAGGCAGTAGCGGGGCGGGACTGGCGGAGGAGGAGGGAAGCTGGAGGGTCCAGGGAAGGAGGAGCGGGGAGGTTGAGAGGAGTGGGGTGCTGGGGGATGTTTGCGCATATTTGTTTGCGCCCGCACCTTTCCAACCCTGAGTGTTGCTGCCCCTTAACAATCGCGTCCAAAGGTCTCCTGGTCGTCCTAGAACAAACTTTCCCATTGTCAGATTCCTAATCCTTGGAAGCTGACATGGAAAAGATGGGGTAGGGAGGAGGGAAAGCCCGCTCACCTTGACTGCTCACCCGCGCACGTCCTTTCGACACTGCTGTGCCCCGTTTCACAGATGTGAAAATAAGCCGAGGTTTCTTCTCCATCCTTTGAAGGAACTAAAAGCATTTTCAATCCTCCCCACCCCCAAGGGCAGGCTAGAAACATTTGTAAGTATTGACGGTGTAACCGAGAAGCACCAAGTAGGCGCTTGCGGCTTCCCCTAGGGACGCACTTTGCTGGTCATTGAGAACGGATTTGCTTGCTTAATTTCTTATCCCTTAATTATTCACCCTGCATTGAGAGAGAACCCAGCAACTACTGAGTATTCCCTGTGAACGAGGAGGCTAGTACGGAACACCGACTGATCCAGAGCATTTATGAAGCTTTGACAACGCCCCCAACAATGGTTTGTGTTGGGCTCTGTGTGCACCAACACTGAGGATTTATGTTACACCTGCTGTTTGCCTCCCCTACCGTGCAGCGTCTGGGCACTCCACTCTGTCTTTAGGCTGATGAAGGGCCTGTTTTTCCAAAGGAGCATTTGTTGCACACGTATAGTGCATAGTTAGCTATGATGTGGAAGGGAGAAGGAAGCCCAGGTAAAGCTGGGACCCCACTGTGATCTAAGGAAGTAAGGAAAACAGGTTCTAACTAAATTAGTACCTGCCTATACGAAGCTGGGCAAGTCACGCCCACTCACCGGGTTTTAGTATCCCTTTCTGTTAAAAGAATGGGATTAGCAGTCCTTTACTTGGAAATACCTGTGGCAATTGAAAATATGTAAGTCTCCCCTCCTTTAAAAAATGTTAACATGAAGTTAAATGGAATTTTAACTCATACATTAATATTCATGTATTATACATGAGAATTATTCCCTAGCCGGGTTGCTTGCTTGGTTAGAGCGTCATCCGGATGGCTCAAGGTTGCATGTTCGATCCCCGGTTAGGGCACATACAAGCAGCAGCCAATGAGTGCAGAAACTGATATTTCTCTCTCTCCCTAACTCAATAAAAAACACAAATATTGAACCTAATAAGAATATATAATGAATAAATTTTACACAGACCAAGTACATGAATGCTAATTTTTTTCTTTTCTTTATTTTTTGTTGTTTTAAATAATTCCTTTTCTTAACAGCAGAATTCAGGCCATAAATTTAATGAATTTAGACTTCACTCTCTCTTTTTTTTCTTTCTGTTTTCAAACATACTTAAGTAGAGTCAACAATGACCCACAGCCCATGCCAGAAATATTTCCCTTAATTGCAAGACTTGGAATTTAAAACTGAAAGATTCTCACTATGCACCACACTGAACTTCACAGCATTGTTTCCATCTAGTCTTTTGATGTATGTGATTAAAAAAAAAAACCCAAGTATCTAGATTCCAGGATGTGTAAAGGACATCTACAAATCAATTTACAAAGGACAAACAATATAGTAGAAAATGGACCGTGGATATGAATAGGTAATTCACAGCAGAAGTCCCCTAAAATGGCCAAAATGTATAACCTATGAAAAGATCAACCAATCTCTTGTTATCATGGAAATGCAAAATTAAAATAACATATACGTTTCACATCTACTAGGTGTAGTGTTTCATATTTTTATCACTGGAGCTTAGAAGGCAGAGGGCACCCAATAAATATCTATCAAATTTTTATAGCCTTCGTGGTCATTCTACATTATGGTTTCTGGAAGATTTTAAATGGTCGCTTCATAATTAAAAAGACGTGAATTAATACAAAAAAGTCACACCTCATAATATTTTATCTATTTATCTATATTTCTATTTATATATATTTTCTAAACTATTTGATAGTAGTTGCAAACATGATGCTTTTTCAACAAAATAGTTAAGTATGAATTTCCTAAGTCTTAAGCATAAGACCTGGGTCCCAGGAATTCTGGTATAATTCTAGCAAGCCCCAATAAATCTGCTGCCCCCCGCAGTAACTGCTGATGCCAGTGACTGCCTGTGACCTTGAGATATCTTAGTTTGCTGGCATGAATTTAGTAACTTCTCCATTCTCAAAGCCAACTCCCCACTACCTATGTGCAGAAAGTCCCTTTAACTCCCTCTTTCCTTATCCCCTTTAAAAACTCCTGCCTTACTTTTGTTCAGGGCTGACGCCTGCTCCTCACCAGACCTAACACTAAGAACAAGGACATTTTCTTACATTCCTTTCATCATTGTGTAAGGGTTTCATTATCTCCACATTCTCATCTACCCTTGTTATCTGACTTTTTGATTCTAGCCGCCCTAGTGGGTGTGCCAGTAATGTCCTTTTATGGGAAAAGAAAATCCTGGGTCAAGAGTTGCATTCTGTTATCAGGTCTTTTCGGTCTCCTTCAATCTGAACAATGCAGCAGTCCTACCTTAACTATCCTGATCTTGTAACTATCCCTTCTTTTGTAAAGATTTTATTCATTTTTATAGAGAGGAAAGGGAGGGAGAAAGAGAAGGAGAGAAATATCGATGTGCAAGAGACACATGTATCAGTTGCCTCTTGAATGCTCCCATCTGGGGACCTGGCCAACAACCCAGGCATGTGCCCTGACTGGGAATCAAACTGGCGACCTTTCAGTTAGTAAAATGGGTACCCAGCCCACCGAGTCACACCAATCAGGACTGATCTTGATGTTTAAAAAAAGTACTGGCCAGTTATGTGGAAGGATGTCTTTTGATTTCGGGTTATCTGACATTTCTTTACAATTAAATTTGGATTCTGCATTTTCATCAGGAATTCCACAGAAGTGACCTGTATTTTTCTTAGTGTAGATGGAGGCACAGAGTATTGATTACTTCTCAGATTTTTATTAGCTTTGATCATTTGATTAAGCTCTTCCAGGTCTCTCCACTATAAATGTACTATTTCCCTTTGTAACTAATAAATACCTTGTAGGGACATTATTTGAGATTTTGTAACTCTTCTATTTTTCTTCAAATTTTCATTCACTAGTTTAGCATCCATTGGTGATTCTTGCCTGAAGCAATTAATACTATCAAGGTGGCCAAATGATGATTATCTTTTCTATTTTATTTTATTTTATTGTTGTTGTATTACATCCATCCCCATTTTGCTCCCCTCTGTCCCCCTCCCCACCCACCCATTCCCCCCAAAGTCAATCCCACCTGTTGTCTGCGTCCACGGTTCCTTTATACTAGGTTCTTGTCTAAACTGCTCCCTTTCCTTGCCTCTGCCTCCCCCCTCCCACAACCCCTTTCCCCCTGACCACTGAAGGCCTATTCATTGTATTCATGTATTTGGTTCTGTTTTGCTTGTTGTTAGTTTTGTTCATTATTGTCCTGTAATGGGTGAGATCATATGGTATTTGTCCTTCACTGACTGGCTTATTTCACTAAGCATAATACTCTCCAGTTCCGTCCATGTTGTTGCAAAGGGTACAAATTCCTTCTTTCTTTTCTGCTGTATAGTATTCCATTGTGTAAATATACCAAAGTTTTTTGATCCAATCATCCACTGATGGGCACTTAGGCTGTTTCCAGCACTTGGCTGTTGTAAATAGTGCTGCTATGAACATAGGTGTCCATAGGTTCTTATGAATTGGTGTTTCAGGATTCTTTGGGTATAGTCCAAGTAGTGGAATCGCTGGATCAAAAGGCAGTTCCATTTTTAGTTTTTTAAGGAAACCCCATACTGTTTTCAACAGTGGCTGCACCAGCCTGCATTCCCACCAACAGTGCATGAGGGTTCCTTTTGCCCCACATT
>PVIW01008528.1:48577-60524 GCA_004026585.1 Noctilio leporinus
TCTCTGATGACTAGTGATGTTGAGCATTCTTTCATATGCCTCTGGGCCCTTTGTATATCTTCCTCAGTGAGTTGTCTGTTCAGGTCCTTTGCCCATTTTTTAATTGGGCTGTCTGTCTCCCTGGTGTTGAGTCACATTAGTTCTTTATATATTTTGGAGATCAAACCCTTGTCTGAGGTATCATTGGCAATTATGTTTTTCCCATACAGTTGGTTCCCTTTGAATTTTGCTGATGTTTTCTTTAGCTGAACAGAAACTTTTCAATTTGATATAGTCCCATTTGTTGATTTGTTCTTTTATTTCCTTTGCCCTTGGTGAAGTATCAGTAAACATATTTCCGTGCAGGATATCCAAAAGTTTACTGCCTATATTTTTCTCCAGGACCTTTATGGTGGCACTGCTTATGTTTAAATCATTTATCCATCTTGAGTTTATTAAAAATATGGAACAGTTCACGAATTTGCGTGTCATCCTTGCGCAGGGGCTATGCTAATCTTCTCTGTATCGTATCAATTTTAGTATATGTGCTGCCGAAGTGAGCACCAAATGATGATTATCTTTTACAGGTGCAGCTGGGATTTTACTGTAGGGAAGAGCTTTCCCTTCTTCCCCACATATTTATTTATACATTTGTGTATTTGTATCAATATGAGACTCATAGATTCTTCTTTTAATTTACAGGCTAAGGTCAGTCTCTATACTTATTTCTAAAAGTAGCTTAATTAAGGTAAAACTTACATGTCATAAAATTCACCTGTGTTAGTTGCACAACACAATGGCAGGATATTTTATAGATTTGTGTAAAAATTACCACAGTATAATTTCAGGACATTCTAATCATTCCAAAAAGAAACCTTGTGCCCAGTTACTCCCCATCTATCCCTCAGAGCCCTAGATAATCACTAATCTCTGTCTCTATAGATTGATTTGCTTATTCTGGACATTTCATATAAATGAAATTGTACAATATGTCATCTTTTGTATTGTGTTTTGTTTCTTCTATTGAGCACCACCAAACCAGTATTATAAGACATGTTAAAGGGTCTTCTTTAAGAAGTTCAAAAATATAAACAATAAAAATAACAATAAATACATATCTATCAAAAACTGATTCTAAAAAACAAATTAAAACAAGGAGAACAGAAACACAATCATAGATGCAGAGAATGTTTTGATGGTTGCTAGATGGGAGGGGGTTGGGCGGTTGGGCGAAAAAGGTGAATGGATGAAGTACAAATTGGTAGTTACAGAGTAGCCATGGGTACAGCATAGGGAATATAATAGCCAAAGAACATGTTGTATGACCCATGTACGTGGACAATGGTGTGGGGATTCCCTGAAGGAGAGGGGGGCCTGGGTAGAAGAAGGCAAAGAGGGAAAAACTGAGACAACTGTAATAGCATAAGTAATAAAATATATATGAAATTTAAAAATATAAAGTAAGAAAGCACAAATGAGAAAAGCTGATATTTATAGGAGAAACCAGTCTTTCTTGCTACCATTCAGTAGTCCATGTTGGTTTTAATATTGAGGGATTAAACTTCACAAAGACTGGCTTTTAGAGTGAATTAATTTCACCAACAGGGTTGGAGCCTCTGCTAGTGGTTACACGCCCCCCAACCTGATGCTGCCATCAGAGCCACCCATTTCACAGAGGGAGCAACTGAGGTCACATGTAATAAGTCATTGACGAGCCACCTATTGTGAGATATCTGTGATTCAAACCCCCTCTGTCTGGGCTACAGGTGATTTTACCGAGTTAGCAGTTGTTTTTTTTTCTTTCTTTTTTTAAGTTGTTTCTTTTTTTATCTTCACCAGAGAGTATAGCTTTTTGTTTGCTGGTTTAGATTTTATTTATTTATTTATTTATTTATTTATAGAGCGAGGGGGTAGGAGGGACGAAAAAGGAGCAAAGCATCAGATGTGCAAGGCTGCCCCTCGTATGACACCAACCAGGGATCCAGTCCATAATCCAGGCATGCGCTCTGACCAAGAATCCAACCAGGGACTTGTTTGCAGGAGGAAACCCAACCCACTGAGCCACACCAGTCAGGACCTGAGGATATGTTTTTATTGATTTTAGAAAGAGAGGAAGGGAGAGAGAAAGAGAGAGAAAAACATCATGGATCAGTTGCCTCCCAAATGTGCCCCAACTGGGGATCAAACCCATAATTTAGGTATGTGCATTGATCAGGGATCACACCTGCAACCTTTTGATGTACCAGACGATGCTTCAACCAACTCAGCCACTTGGCCAGGGCAATATTTGTTTCTTTGTGGGATTCCAGGCTTCCCAGAAAATCTGAACAAAGCCCTCTCTTTCAGAACACACTCAGAAAGAGAAAAGCAGCCCCCACATCCAGGAGCTGGCCTTGCACTCACAGCCAGATCTTGGTGTCCTCCTATTGAACATGACAATTTCATAGGTCATCAGCTTCAGACAAGGTCACTCTGTGACTGGTATGTATAGAGTCAAAAATAAGACCACTCCATAATTACATCCGAATACCGGCAGAACATGAGCATTGTTCAAGCCACACAAATGACCCTCTGACTTTCCCACATAGAATTATCTATAATAGTCCAGAAGAATAAACCTCCCTCTTTAGAAATTGATGCTTAGTGTTAGAAATTGATGCTTGATGAATACACAACTGCACAACAGCTTTGGAGCAGGGCTGCAGTGACAGGTTCACAGCTGGACAGGTAGATCCCGCAGAGGAATGGAGCTGAAGAACCTAGAGCTCCTAATGCCTGGGAGAGCCACCTGCCTTGGAGACCTAAGATGGGAAGAAGCTTTGTCTTTCCTCCTGGGCAGCCTTTGTGCCATTAGGACCACTGTGTACTTGGAAGTCTCCCCAGAGACCTCCCGGGGCCTTTTGTCACACTGCCCTAAATTCCACTATTAGATTAATTTCACCATTTCCAGTGAAGCGTTACCTTTTTTCACAAACGTGTTTAACCACTTCTGGGAGACAGTGACATTTTACGTAAACAATTATATATATCTTTTAATCTGTCACAGTAGGCAGAATTTCTGGTGGCTGAGAGAGATGATGTAATTTTACTGCAGAAACTTGAGGAATTCCAGATGGTAGGCAGAGAGGGACCAAGGCTGCCAGTGATTTCATTTAAGGATACAGTGGTGGCCTACTATAGTAGACAGGCATTCCTTTTGTCAACTAAGCACTCTTAGGCATAAGACCTGGTTTATGGGAATCCTGGAATAATTTTAGCAAACCCCATTAAATCTACTGCCTCCTCAGTAACTGTTGATGATAACTGCCTGCACCCTTCTAAGATATCTCAGCCTGCCAGCCGGGCCTGCATCCTTCAAAGATATCGTAGCTTGCTTATGAGAACCTGGTAACTCCTCTCTTTTAGGAAGCCTCTCTGTTCTCAGAGCCAAAGCTCTAGGAGTGGACCTATGACTAACACAGTCCATCAGAGAAATCTGTCATCCTGACCACAGAGTCAGGAGTGGGTATGTGACCCAAGCCCAACCATATGACCTAAAGCTGGGACTACAGGGAAAGAGCTGTTTCTATACCTTGGGGTTCCTAGCTGTTCAGGTAGAGGTGAGGTGGCCCCACAATAAGAGTGGCCATTACATGAGGAGAACCCACTGAGGGTGAAGCTGTCAAAGGGAAAGCAGAGCTCACTTCCAGTGAGAAGCAGGGTCTGTACATGCCCCATGCTCACTTTGACTTGGTCTCTTCAGTTACCTAAATCTCTTTTCCTTCAGCTGGTTTGACCTGTACTTCTGTCACTTACAACCCTTAGGTCCCTGAAGAATGCATCTACTTTCCCACCTTTTCATGCCCTGGTGGAGTTATTTGCTCATTTTTAAGGTTGTTCCTCTGAGGTCAGAGCAATGCCACAGCTGGGAGTCAGGTACCCTTCAGGCCTTGAATCCACCCCTCTGGCCCCTACAAATTCCTCAGGCAGGCCTGGACCAAAATGCCTTCTTTACCAGCCAAGAAATTTGGGCACCTGAGCTCTTAGCCAATTCTGCCTTTCAACCACCTAAGTGACTTTCTGTGTTATGGAGGGTGTTAGGCTCAGAAGAGTGAGAGGAGAAATGACAGGAGAATACGCCATGAGTTCGAGAGGTTTATTTGACCAGCTGCAATAGGTGGGCTGAGACCAAAAATGGTGTCAGCAGTGAACACTATTAAGGCAGGAGTTTTTAAAGGGGAATGGGGAGTTGATTAGGAGTGGGGGTGGAAGGGACTCTGCAGATGGCTCTGGGGGAGTTGGCTCTGAGAACAGAGACGTTACTAAAACAGAAAAGTTACTAATTCTTGCAGCAGGCTAAGATATCTTTGAAGAACACAGGTCTTGCAGCAAGCTAAGATATTTTTGAAGGACACAGGCAGTCATTGGCATCAGCAGTTACTGCGGGGGCAGCAGGTTTATTGGAGCTTGCTAAAATTATACCAGGATTCCTGGGACCCAGGTCTTATGCCTAAGAGAGGGGAGTGCCATTCCCCTTCTTGTCTGCTGTGCTTTATCTCCAGGAGCAGTGCCTGGCTTGGGAGAGCTTCAGCTTCCAGCTATTATGCTCTTGGAGATCATCAGTTTTCCCCTCAAAAGTGGCTGCAAAGTCCTCAGCAATTCCCAGCTCCAAAGTGCCTATTGTGGACATGGAGAAACCAAGGCCCTGAGAAATGACTTTCCCCAGGGCACCACACAGTTACTTGTAAGGAATTCACCTTTCCTTATGCTCCTCCTCCTTTGTCCTCCAGCTCCCAGGATGCCCTGGATGCAAACACGGGGGTGCCAGACACAGCAGGCCAGGCATAGCTTCCCTGGCCAGAGATCTGACTCACTGATTCATCATCCAGGAAGCACTTGCTGGGTGTCTTAGCCAAGGATAGAGCAGCTGGGTCCTGCTAGGTCAGCATCCGGAAGGCGTCCCAAGCATCCTTTACCAAATGTCTGCTGCCGAAGTTCTGCAAAGCAAACAGACCTAATGGCCAACAGCTGTAATTATTGAGCACTTACTCTACAGCAAGCTCTTTGAAGAGCTTCATGTTCACTATCTCATTTTTTCTTCACCACACCACTGTAAGGCAGGAACCGTAACTATCTGCATATTATTGATAAGGAAACTGAGGAGGTGCAGCAGTTGGAACAACCCTTCCAAGAATAAAGCCCTTCCCATAGGTGTCACCGGCATAGCATCCAGGATGGCAATGAGGGCATTTCAGCAGCTGCATATCCTGAATAAACCCACCCAAACTACCACTAGGGATGGGGAGCTGACTGTGTCTTGGAACTAAATTAAGGTACAGAACAAAGGGTGGGAATCAACAGGGGGCCCTCACCCCAAAGGGATTATTCCACATCTTTAGAACGGGGGTGTGTCACAGCCCCTCATTCCACATCCTGTGCAAAGCACAGCCCCCTGCCTCCAGGAGCAGGGCAGAGCCTAGGCTGGCCTGGGTTCAGCTCTGTCGCCCAGTTCCAATCCCTGAGACTCACTTGAAGGAAGTCTCCTTCCCCGATCGGTGACCTTAGCTGTCCTATGAGCTGGTGGATTCAGTTAAAGGATAATTTCCAAAACGGTAATATCATACATACAAATGTAACATGAATATGCATCAAAGATCTTACTTTTATTAATGAAAGAACTGGCAAGGTGTTACTATTTCTCAAAGGAGAATCTGCAGAGAACAGACACATATATAGGCTACCATGATACTAAATGAATTTGCCAACAGATGACTAGAACATTTTTTTAAAATTTTTTAGAGAGAGGAGAAGGGAGGGAGAAAGAGAGGAAGAGAAACATCAATGTGCAAGAGATACATCGATCTGATCAGTTGCCTCTCACAATACCCAAACTGGGGATCTGGCCTGCAATCCAAGCTTGTGCCCTTGACTGGGAATCGAACCGGCCACATTTTGGTTCACAGGCTGGCACTCAATCCACTGAACCACACCAGCCAAGGCAATTAGAATGTTTGTAATCATCTTTTCTATAAGGCAGAAACCAGTTATATCTTTTAAAGACCAAATGCATTTGCATGTTTATGAATGGAAATTGTCAGCCCTGCGCAAGTTAACTCTTAACTGTATAGGCCCAGAGGCAAAGATGTGGTCTGCTATAGAATCAGGTAAGTACCCTGGCTGGTGTAGCTCCATGGATTGAGGGCAGGCCTGCAAATTGAAAGGTCGCTGGTTCAAGTCCCAGTCAGGGCACATGCCTGGGCTGTGAGCCAGTCCCTAGTTGGGGTGTGCAAGAGGCAACCTATTGATGTCTTTCAGGTTTCTCTCCCTGTTTCCCTCCCTTCTCCTCTCTCCAAAAGTAAATAAATACAAATTTAAAAAAATGTAAATTATAGAATCAGATAAAGACACCAGCATTCCATTGAAAGAACACCTGGGGCTAGTTCTGCCCATTAAAAAGCCTTTCAGAGCCTTTCCTGACAATGCCTAGGGCTGGACTAGACAATGACTGAGACTTTTCCAGCTCAAAGGCATCCTGAGCTAAGAGGTGCCAAGCCCTTAGGCTACGAGGTCTGTCCTGAAAGTATGGAGCCAATGTCAATACAATTAAAACTGTTTGTGTGGCCGATACTTTCGGGACAGACCTTTGTGTGTTCACTTTCAGACTCATCTCCTGACTTCTCTGCCTTTAAAGACCTGGATGCTGATGGGTGCCGCTAGGATGCTCACATAGTGCCCTTGTGAACTTCAGAAAATGAGGCCCCTTCCTCCTGATGAATGCAGCTCCAAGTCAGGACCCATAGGATGCAAGAGAAGCCCAGGCTGCATTTCTGTCCCCACTTTTCTCCTTGGCCAGGGATCCTTTGTCAGAGCATAGCCAGTGCAACTAACTGCACAGTGGCCTGACATTCCGTCAGTAGTGGTGGTCTCTGGGAGGATCTAAAAGAAAGTCGTCACCTTGGGGTTGAAATGGGGGCAAAGAAAGGTCCTGACCTGCACCTGAGGGGCTTTTGGGGGGTGAAGCTGGTAAGGGCTGGGATGCAGAGGCAGGAAAGGGAGACCCCTCTGGGTCAGACTTGGAGTTCAGGAGCAGCAGGCATCCCTTGTTCAACCAGAGCTAGGAGGAGAGTTGGGTTCCCTGTGCCTTCCCTGCCGTGCCTGACTGGATTGGAGGGGGACTGGGGCTAGTGGTGGAGATGCCCCTTCCTAGCTCAAGGTTGTACCCCAACTAAGTCTGGCCTACTTGCTGCTGATGGGCCAGTGGGCATGGCTCCCCCAGCCCATTTCCAAGTCTTGACCCTCCTTGCTCTGAGTGGTTTCCTGGCACCTCTCCTTCATATCATGGTGGCTTATATGCATTGCTCATCTTTCCTGGAGTCTGGAGTCTGGCCACATTACCTTTGGGTTGCCACAGAGCCCAGCACAGTGCTCAAGTTGGGAGCACGAGACTGAATGAAGAAAGGGGTTTTCTAAGCTCCAGCTTTGTCTCAAGTAGCAAGGTTTGAGGAAACTAAAGTGGTCCTGGCTTCCACTCCCCTGGCTCTGTTGAAACCTGGATTCCTGGAGGAAGTGCATTCCTTGCATTTTCTTACAGCCTCAGCGGGGTGTAGATGGAAGTGAAGCTGCACACCCATTCCCTCATGCAGCCACACATCTGTATGCAGATGCCGTATGGGGGCCTCCAAGGAGATATGTACACAGCCACCAAGACCCAAGCCCATGGAAAAGGCATATCTGAACACATGAGCATACCCACGCATGGGCCCCTGGGATACGCCCTGACCCAGGATCATGGCCACACCTGGAACCATGAACACACACGTGCATGGGCACCCAGAGTTCACATGCATACATATTGAGGCTCAGCCCATGTGTACAATTGCATCTATCCACACATACATGTGCATTCATACGAGGTCCATGGCCCCAGACCCAGGCCCCAGGCTCATGGACAAATTTGCATTTTTGCACACACACATACACACACACACACACGCACACACATGTTTATGAGAACCTAGTGGTACATGTACAAAGATGCCCAAGCCTGAGCCCACGGACACACCTGCACTCATGCACATACACATTCATGGCTGCCCAGAGGTCTCTGTGCACAGACATTATAGTTCAGGCTACTGGGTGCTTGTGCATTCATGCACACACATGTATGCATTCATGAGCCCCCTTGGGAGACATCAGCACAGACATCCAAAACTGAGCCCATGGAAATACCTGGACCCATGCGACACACATATCCAGGTGCAGGCTCTCAGGAGCACACATGTACCTATCTATAACTCATGCCCAGCTCCAAGTGTGCACCTGTTCACTCACACTTGCACTCGCGTGAGCACTGAAGATATATGTGCACAGATGCTAAATACATAAACCTGGGACAATGGACACCCTGTTCACCTGTGCACTAACACACAACATACATGTGCACCTTGGGGTACACATGTACATGCACAGACAAACACTCAGGCATAAACACATCCTCATGCATAAGCATAATTGTTTTTCACAAACACTCTTGTCAGGGTGCAGGCCCCTATGTACCTGCTGGGCTCATCTGCACCCTGGCATCTCCACAAGAATGACACTGCATCCAGACTAGCAAAGCCTGAATGCACACACACAGATCACATATGCATGCATGTATGAGTACATCATAAATGTACACACACAGAGGCATAAGGACATCATGCACATAATTTTACACATGTTGGGATGCACACATGTGTGCACACACACCTCCATGCAGACAGGCACAGCCAACTACCCTTCGAGGCTCTCATTCACTAACACTGCCTAACTGGTAATTGCTCCCAGGTTCTGCATCTGACAGAACTTTCCTGTGTGATGCAGGCGGTGGACCCATGATTCACCCCAACTTTCCCCAGCACCTGTCATCTAGACAGACTCAGACATTTGCCTCTTCTTTGGGGCTGCCACCAGGCCTGAGATGACAGCATAGCAGCTACTCTCCTGAACTGAGGCATTGGTGGCTCTAAAGTTACATACATGTTCCATGGGAGAATGACCTGGCATGAACCAGGTTTGGGAGGGGCTTTAAGGGCAGACTCATTCTGAAAGCCCCCCAAATAATTCTTACTCACCTTGCAGTGTGGTCCTCAGTCCATGATGTTCTGTGAACAAAGTCCCAGAATCTGCTCCCTGGGAGTTCTATGGGTTTCATCCCTGGGTTTCCCAGGGCTCACATCCCCTCTCTGGGTTCCAGAGCCGACTTCAGCCAGACAAGAAGTTGTGCAGAATTTCCTCTTGGTTCACTTGTACACATGCTGCCTTCACACATGGCCAAGACAAAGTCTCCTGAATTCGGATTCGAAACTGGGAGGCAATGTGTTAGTTCGCTCAGGCTGCCCAAAACAAAATATCACAGACTGAGTGGCTTAAAAAACAAACATTGATTTCTTTGTAGTTCTGGAGTCCGGAAGTCCAAGATCAGAGTGCCATCAGGGTTGGTTTCTGGTGAGAACTCCCTTCCTGGCATGTAAACAGCTGCCTTCTCATTGTGTCCTCACATGGCCTTTCCTCTGCATGTTTGTCAGGAAAGAGCACACTGGTGTCGCTTCCTCTTCTTATAATCCACCAGTCCTATTGGATTAGGGTATTCCCTTAAGACATCATTTAAGCTTTATTACCTCCTTAAAGGCCTATCTCCAAATGCAGTCACGTTGGGGGTTAAGGGCCTAACAAATGAGTTTTGAGAGGACACAGTTCAGGTCCTAACAATCAACAACAAAGCATTACCTTAAACAGTTTCAGGATGCTCATGATGCTTCCTTTTCCTCTAGTGCATTCCTGAGGCAGGTCTGTGCAGACACCACACAGAGAGGAGGAGGAACAACAGGTACGATCACAACCCTCTCGTAGACAGAGAATTCTTTACTGTTTGCAAAGTATTGCACTTAAAAAAGGTCATATTTTTGAGGTATATTTTATGTAGAGTAAAATTGCTTGTTTGTAGTGTACAGTTCTCTGAAGCTTGGTGAAAATAGTTGGTTAACTTCCACTATAACTAGGACACAGAGTAGTTCTCTCACTTCAAAATAGTTTTCTGTGTGGCCATTTAAAAACATTTTATTTATTTGTGAGAGAGAGGAGAAGGGAGGGAAGGGGGTGGGAGGAAAAAGAGAGGGAGAGAGAGAGAGAGAGAGAGAGAGAGAGAGAGAGAGAGAGAGAGAGAGAGAAACATTGATGTGTGAGAGAAACAGCCATTGTTTGCGCCCCAAATGGAACCAGCAACCTTCAGTTCTCAGGCTGGTGCTCAATCCACCGAGCCAGACGCGCCAACCCCACCACCACCACTTCCATCCCTAACTCTTGGGTACCACTGATCTGCTTGCTAGTCCCATAGTTTGGCCTTTTCCAGAATGCCATAGGATAGAATCATACAGTTTTCAGACTTGTTACTTGGGTTTCTGTCACTTAGCAAGGAGAATTTGAGTCATTTATGTTGTATGCATCAGTAGTTTGTTTTTCATTGTTGGGTAATAGGTAAGGTTGTATTAGTGTATTTATTCGTAAGTGGAAGGACATTTGAGTTGCTTCCAGTTTTGGGGCCATTACCAATAAAGCTGCTATGAACATTTATGTACAGGATTTCATGTAAACATGAGTTTTTACATCTAGGGTAAATACCTAGAATTGCTGGGTTATGTGGCAAGTGTATGTTTCACTTTATGAGAAACTGCCAAACATTTTCCCCAAAGTGACCATACCATTTAACATTCCCACCAGCTATGTAAGGAAGTTTCATCCTCACCAACACTTCACATGGTCAGTTCTGTTAAGTTTTGTCTTTCTAATAAGTGTATTATGATAATGTGGTTTTAATTTGCACTTCCCTAAAGACTAAAGATGTGCATCTTTCCACATGTTTGTTATCTTTATTTCCTCTTTGATGCAGTGTATGTTCAAATCTTTTATTAAATTGGGTTGTTGATTTTATTATTATTAAATTGTAGGAATTCTGTATATATTCTGGATATGGGTTCTTTGCCATGTAACATATTATCAAAATATTTTCTCCCAGTCTGTGGCTTATCCTTTCACATTAAAAATATTTTATTTTATTTATTTATTTTTAGAGAGAGGGGAAAGGAGGGAGAAAGAGAGGAAGAAAAACATCAGTGTGTGGTTGCCTCTCATATGCCTGTAGCTTGGAACATGGCCCAAAACTCAGGCATGTGCCCTGACTGGGAATTGAACCAGCAACACCTTGGTTCACAAATCAGCACCCAATCCACTGAGCCACACCAGCCAGGGCTCACTTTTGTATTACACTTTTTATCTATTATTTTGCTTCACTTATTCTTTCAACAAATATTTATAAAGAACCTGCTGTGTGCCAGACCCTGCTCTAGGCACTAAAACAACAGATGCTCAACATCACTAGTCATCAGAGAGATGCAAATTAAAACCACAATAAGATACCACCTCACACCTGTCAGAATGGCAATCATCAACAAATCAACAGACAAGTGATGGTGAGGATGCGGGGCAAAGGGAACCCTCATACACTGTTGGTGGGAATGTAGGCTGGTGCAGCCACTGTGGAAAACAGTATGGGGTTTCCTTAAAAAACTAAAAATAGAACTGCCTTTTGATCCAGCAATTCCACTACTTGGACTATACCCAAAGAATCCTGAAACACTAATTCATAAGAACCTATGTACACCTATGTTCATAGCAGCACTATTTACAATAGCCAAGTGCTGGAAACAGCCTAAGTGCCCATCAGTGGATGATTGATTGGATCGAAAAACCTTGGTACATTTACACAATGGAATTCTATATAGCAGAAAGAAAGAAGGAACTTGTACCCTTTGCAACAACATGGATGGAACTGGAGAGTATTATGCTTAGTGAAATAAGCCAGTCAGTGAAGGACAAATACCATATGATCTCACCCATTACAGGACAATAATGAACAAAACTAACAACAAGCAAAACAGAACCAAATATA
>PVIW01008529.1:0-60317 GCA_004026585.1 Noctilio leporinus
CTAAAGAAGTATATCACCACCAAAACAGTATTATATGAAATGTTAAAGGGTTTTCTTTGAGAAGAATAAGCCCTGGCTGGTGGAACAATGGATAAGGCGCCAGACTGCAAACCCAAATGTTGGTTCAATACCCAGCCAATGCACACATACCCAGGTTGCAAGCCAGGTCTCCAGCCAGGTCCATAGCTGGAGGCAGGTGAAAAGCAACTGTACATTGACATCTCTCCCTCTCTGCCTCTCTCCCTTCTTCTCTCTAAAAAATTAAATAAAATCTTTTTTAAAAAGATAAAAAATATGAACAATAGGATGGCAACAAATACATATCTCTCAACAATTGAATATAAAAACAAATAAATTGAGCAGAATAGAAACAGAATCTTAGATACAGAAAACATTTTGGCGTTTGCTTGATGGTAGGGATGGGTTAAAAGGTGAAGGGATTAAGACATACAAATTAGTAGTTACAGAATAATCATAGGGGTGTACATTATAGGAAATAGAATACCCAAGAACATATATGCTGACCTATGGACATGGACAATGGTGTGGGGATTGCCTGAGGAAATGCAGGGCTGGCTGGAGGGAGAAAAAGTGAGAAAATTGGAACTGTAATTGTACAACAACAAAAAAAAGTATTTTTCATGTATCAAGTAAATAGGATACAAAATTATATGTGTAGTATTATTCTGATTTCTTTTGAAATTATTTATGTGGGGCCCATTTTTCCTTTTGCCTCAGGTGCCAGTATGGCTAGGTTTGGCATTTAGAATTTTGATGTCTTGTTCATCATTGATTTTTAAATTAATTTTTATTTTAAAATATTGCATTAAATGTTATCTGGATTACTGAATTTATGGCATACCCTTAAATTTTGCACACAAGGCAAGCATGTTACTTCCTCACCCTTATCCCATCCCTGCTTAAGGTCCTTAGATATGTAATTTATTTGATACTAGGGACATCTGCAAGTATTGTAGTTAAAATATAGAGCTTTTGTTCCTGTAAGTGGTTTCCACCACCCTTTTCACTCAATAGAGTTCAGAGTTCTGAAGTGGTGAGAAAATTTTATTTTTAAAATCATTTATTTTTGAATAGGTAATACAGTCAGTTGCATGATTCAAAATTCAAGAGATAGTGAATAGATACATAGTGAAAAATCTCCCTCCCTTCCCTACCCTTTGTTTGACCACTGATTTCCTCTTCCCAGAGCCAACCAATGCTGACAATATACATCAAGAGATAATGTATGTTTATTCAAATAAATGTGTACATATATTTTAATCCCCCCATGTATGTCTTGAATCTTACTGTTTTAACATTATGTATTAGAATTAATTCCTTTTCAGTATATAAAGTTTTCTTTTTCATAGCTGCATGGTCTCTCATTGTAGAAACATTATCCAACCAATATCTTATTGAGAGAGACACTGTTTCCAGTCCCCTTTGACTACAGTGCTGCAGTGAATAACCTTGTTTATATGTCATTTGTACATGTGAGTACATTTGTAGGATGAATTCCTTGAAGTCAGATTTCTGGAATAGAAGCTTTGTACATCTATATTTTGGTAGGTATCGCTACACTGTTCTCTATAGAGGTGGTACCAATTTGCACTCCCATCATCAATGTAATAATTCTTGTTTCCTTATACCTACAAACAAATTACATGTTTTGTTTTGCCAATCCAAAACGTGAGAGTTGATAGCTCAGTGTAGGTTTTTTTTCATTTCTATTAAATTAAAAAAAAACTTCTCACATGTTCAGGTGTCATTTTAATTTGTTTCTTTGAACTCTCAATATCCTTTGCATATTTTTCTACTGAATGATTGTTCTTCTTTTTAAATTTTACTTAGAGAGAGGGAAAACGAGGGAGAAAGAGAGGAAGAGAAACATTGATCAAATGCTTCTCCTACATCCCCAGTTATGTACCTGCCCCTCAACCCAGGCATAGGTCCCAACCCGGAACTGAAACAGTGACCCTCTGCTTTGTAGGATGAAGCCCAACCAACTGAGCCATATCGACCATGGCAAAACTCAAGTGATATTTTATCTTTAAAAAAATTTTATTGCTATTGTATCACATTTATCCCATTTTCCCCCATTGCTTTCCCCTGCCCCACCCACCCCATACCCTCTCCCAAAGTCAATCCCTACATGTTGCCCATGTCCATGGATGATTTATACTAATTGCTTTCTTTTTTTTTTCTTTTTTTTTAAATTTTGTTGTTGTTGTATTACATCCATCCCCTTCTTGCTCCCCTCTGTCCCCCTCCCCACCCACCCATTCCCTCCAAAATCAATCCCACCTGTTGTCCATGTCCATGGTTCCTTTATACTAGGTTCTTGTCTAAGCTGCTCCCCTTCTTTGCCTCTGCCTCCCCCTTCCCCCCAACCCCGTTCCCCCTGACCATTGAAGGCCTACTCCTTGTATTCATATACTTGGTTCTGTTTTGCTTGTTGTTAGTTTTGCTCATTATTGTCCCATAATGGGTGAGATCATATGATATTTATCCTTCACTGACTGGCTTATTTCACTAAGCATAATACTCTCCAAACCAATGGTATGGGAAAACATAATTGCCAATGATACCTCAGACAAGGGTCTCATCTCCAAAATATATAAATAACTAATGCGACTCAACACAAGGGAGACAGACAGCCCAATTAAAAAATGGGCTAAGGACCTGAACAGACAATTCACTGAGGAAGATATACAAAGGGCCCAGAGGCATATGAAAGAATGCTCAACATCGCTAGTTATCTTTTTTTTTTGGGGGGGGGGCTTTTTTTATTTTTAGTTTTATTGTTGTTGTATTACATCCATCCCCTTTTTGCTCCCCTCTGTCCCCCTCCCCACCCACCCATTCCCCTATACTAATTTCTTGACTAAACTATACCCTTCTTTGCTTTTTTCTCCCCCTCCCTCCTCTCCTCTGCACACTATCAGTCTGTTCCTTGTTTCCATGACTCTGGTTCTGTTTTGCTTGCTTGTTTTGTTCATAGTCTCCTGTAATAGGTGAGATCATATGGTATTTTTCTTTCACTGACTGGCTTATTTCACTAAGTATAATACTCTCCAGTTCCACCTATGATGTCTTGAAAGGTAGGAAGAGTTCCTTTTCTCTTTCTGGTGCATAATACTCCATTGTGTAAATGTACAAAAGTTTTTTTTATCCATTCATCCACTAATGGGCACCTAGGCTATTCCCAGCACTTGGCTATTGTAAATAGCACTGCTATGAACATAGGGGTGCACAGGTTCTTCTGAATTGGTGTTTCAGGGTTCTTTGGGTATAATCCTAGCAGAGGAATTGCTAGATCAAAAGGCAGTTCTATTTTTAGGTTTTTGAGGAAATTCCACACTGTTTTCCATAGTGGCTGCACCAGTCTACATTCCCACCAACAATGCACTAGGGTTCCCTTTTCTCCACATTCTCCCCAGCACTTGTTGTTTGTTGATTTTTTAAAAATTGTGGTTATTTTATTTATTTTTAAAATATTTTATTCATTATTTTTAGAAAGGCAGGGAAGGAGGAATAAAGAGAGAGAAACATCAATGGATGTTTTGATGGAAGCCTTTCACCTGCCTCCAGCTGGGGACCTGGCTGGAGACCTGACTTGCAACCTGGTTATGAGATTTGAACTAGCAACTTTTGGGTTTGCAGGTTGGCACCTATCCACTGAGCCACCAGCAAGGACTGTTTATTTTTTTTTTTTTAATGATGGCCATTCTGACAGGTGTGAGGTGGTATCTCATTGTGATTTTAATTTGCATCCCTCTGATGGCTAGTCATCAGGTGTTGAGAATTCTTTCATATGCCTTTGATCCCTTTGTATGTCCTTCTCAGAGATGTCTGTTCAGGTCATTTGCCTATTTGTTAATTGGGTTGTCTGCACCCCCTGCTGTTCAGGATATTTTATCTTTTATTTTCCTCTTGGCTTGTATAGAACATTGTATTTGTCAGTAATGTTTTAACTATTTCTGACTTAAATTTTTCTGCGTATGTTCCGTAAATTAGGCTAAACAATTCCAGGGATTACCCAGACACTTAAAGCAATTGAACCTGGGAGAGCCATTTGTAATTTCCTCCCTGCAGCCAGTTCTATCTTCCTCTCTTCCAGTCACTTTTGCTCCTCTAAACCCATGGTATCCTCCCATTGGCTGTTTTCTATACCCTGCCTCCTTTCCTATCATGTTTTATTCCTTTCCACCTTACTCCAGATTTGTCTCCCAGCTCCCCCAGGTTCTTAATGCCTTCTTCTGCCCATCCAACTTCCAATATCTGAACTGAATCCTCCATACTCTTCTGCCTGAATTAGCGAAATACTTATTATTCCTTTGCCTTAATCCAGTCACCATATAGCTGCTAAAATGATCTTTCTAAATGTGTATGCGAGGGTAACAGGACTTTCACTTAAGCAATTCGATGTTGTTTGAAAGTTTTTTTAAACCTGCATGTGGTAATTTTGTCATTAAAAAAGTGGAAATAAGCCCTGGCTGGTGGCACAGTGGATAAGGCACCAGCCAGGGCACATACCAGGTTTCAAGCCAGGTCTCCAGCCAGATCTGTAGCTGGAGGCAGGTGAAAGATAACCATACATTAATCTCTCTCTCTCTCTCTCTCTCTCTCTCTCTCTCTCTCTCTCTGCCTCTCTCCCTACCCCTCACTCTAAAAATAATAAAATATTTTTTAAAAAGTGGAAATATCATTATGTCACTCCACTGTTTAAAATCCTCCTATAGTTTCCATTGATTACAAGATAAAACTCAAAATTTTTAGTATCATATACTCCATTAACTGTGCCACTTCATTAATTAATCAGTTTAATTAAATGATTTCTTTTCTCGTTTGCCTACTCTTCCAAGGTTATCATAGGTGCTCAGTTCTGTATAATAAATAATAGCACCAATTAAAGCATCTATAATCTGCCAAGCATTTTACGGGTGATCTCATTTTTCAACCCTGTAAGGTAGGCATTACAACTCAGTTTTATAGCAAAACTGAGGACCAGAGGTTAAGTCAATTCCCTAAGGTCTCACAGTTGTTGGCACCAGGATTTGAATCCAGTTCTCCTTAGCTCTAAAACTTGCACTCTCTTATTGTGAGCTAAATAGTTTTTTAAGAGTAATATAACATCAGAAGATTATGTAAAATTCAAATTTCAGTGTTCATAAATTAGTTTTTATTGGAACACAAAAAGTAAATAAAACTTGTGTTCTTTCCACTATACTATCTACCTCTGGAATGAAATGTTCTGGTCACTCTAGCCCTGCTTTTAAAGAATCATTACTTCTTATTTTGAAATATACATTAGGAGGCAATTTAGTATAGCTCAGACCATAAGCTCTGAAATCAAACTGCCTGGGTTTAAATTTCATCCCTACAACTTATTAGCTGTGTAACCTTGAGTAAGTTTATTACTCAGAGCCTCTGCTTTTCCATCTGTAAAATGGGTATGGTAATAGTTCCTCTGAGTTGTCATAATTTTTAAAGTGATGACCTGTGTAAAATATTTAATATCGCAAATAGTATACATACCCTTAATAAAGCAAAGCTGTTATTATCATTATATTGATGATACATATCAAAATTATTTGCACTTTTTAAAAAAGATTTTATTTATCATTTTTAGAGAGGGGAAGGGAGAGAGGCAGAGAGGTAGAGACATCAATGTATGGTTGCCTTTCATCTGCCTCCAGCCACGGACCTGGCTGGAGACCTGGCCTGCAACCCAGTCATGTGCCCTGGCTGGGGAATCGAACCAGCAACCCTTGGGTTCTCTGGCCAACACCTTATCCACTGTGCCACCAGCCAGGGCTGTTTGCACTTTTGTTCATTAAGAGCTCCTGATCAGTACATCTAAATTCTGGCTTGTTATATCCTAATTATCCCTTCTATGCATTTCTGTGTAGCTTTGCTCTTTTGAGAGTGGTTTTGCAGATATAGCTTTAGATACACAAATTTTATTAGTTCATACATTAAATGGCTACTTAATGAAATATGCTGGCCACTCACTCAGGTGTTACCTAGGGCAATGATTTATCAAATTGCTTTAGCATTTCTTATAGAAGTAGTAAAAGCAGTAATTCATCATTTTCTTTTATCACAAGATTTGTCTTTTTTGCCCTATACGTAATCATCAGTTCCACTTGCTTGTCTTCACTGTAGGACCTTACAATGGTTAGAGTAACCACCTGGTATATATCATCTGCTCTTCAGTTGGCTCCCTTTCTGTCAGGAAGCAAGTTTAAAACTTGACTTGAAGAAGCTGTTTTAGGGAAGCTCTGGGTGGGATACTCTTAATTTGTCATGTGATTTGTGTAAACACTCAAACTATCTGAATAAGGCCTTGAATAGTTTCAGTACATACATAGGTCATTCCTATGTAGCATTTCCTTTTCCCTACTGATGTCACCACCACCTGCTCTGCCATTCTTTTCAAAAGCAGCATAGGGCCTCAACAACTTTAGTTGTATCACCTGTAGTTTCCTCACTGTAGCTCTTGTCCTTTCTTCCTCCACACCTTATGAGATGTCCCTTTTGGTCCGTACCTGTTGGGCTCTGACCGGAGATCAATAAATCTGAACAACACCCTTATTCTTCTGTGAAATGAAAATGAAGGTTGACAGATGAGTCCAGACAATGTCAACAATAAGACTGAAAAAGAGTATGAAGGGTCAAGAGAAGCAGTAGTGGGTGGCCTTTGGAATAAAATCTCATCCTACACAAAAATCTTTTTTTAAATTAAGGTATTTATATAAGGAAAATGGTTTAAAAAAAGGGATTAACTGTCTTCCATGTAAAATCTATTTTACAAAGGGGTTATTGATGTTGCATCTTGTTAACCAAACTCCTTATGGAGATCTGTTACCATAAATAAATAGGAAGTTCTTGCTTGGTTTCCTTGTATCTGTCATTCCTGATGTTCATTCAGACTCATTGACAGGGTTCTTAGGGGTAGTCTGGTTCCAGTTTTCACAGCATGTTTGATAAAATCCCTGAGGTCAAGCCAGTGCCTTAGGTACCATAAGGTGAAGGCATGGGGGGAGGTGAGGCCACAACAGTAGGCAGGCTTCCAGATCCGGCTGCCACCAGAGCAGCTTTGCTTTTTTTTTTTTAATTTTATTGTTGTTGTATTACATCACATCCATCCCCTTTTTGCTCCCCTCTGTCCCCCTCCCCACCCCACCCATTCCCCCCAAAGTCAATCCCACCTGTTGTCCATGTCCATGGTTCCTTTATACTAGGTTCTTGTCTAAGCTGCTCCTCTTTCTTGCCTCTGCCTCCCCCCTCCCCCCACCCTCTTTCCCCCTGACCACTGAAGGCCTATTCACTGTATTCATATATTTGGTTCTGTCAGCAAAATGGGAATAGAGGGAGCATACCTCAACATCATAAAGGCCATCTATAAGAAACCTGAAGCCAACATCATACTTAATGGACAAAAACTGAAAGCTTTCCCCCTAAGATCAGGAACAAGACAAGGCTGTCCACTTTCTCCACTTCTATTCAACATTGTCTTGGAAGTTCTAGCTATAGCCATCAGAGAAGAAAAAGGAATCAAAGGTATCCAAATAGGAAAGGAGGAAGTCAAACTGTCATTATTTGCTTTTCTATTTTATATGTTAATTAGACTTCCAAGGAAGACTTCATTTCAGGAAAAGTTTGCTAACTCAACCCTTTTGTTTTATAGTTGAGCCTTGAATGTTCTTCCCTGAATATTTGAAATGAGGACTCTGAATATCATTAGGCTTATAGTACATTTCTGCCTAAGTTCTGAAAATAAATTTCTGAAATTGACAAAACAAACAAAAGCTTAGATTGTTGTTGTGGCACTTAACCCTCTTGAGAATGGGTGCAAATGTATTGACTATTCCCATTATTTTGTGCTTAGTAGTGTCAAAACACATCCCTTAGTGCTCAAGTACATTGTATGAATCTGACAGGACCCTCCTTGTTGTATTAGCTGAGCAAGCAATACTGTAAAACAAAGACATTTAAGTTTCGTATGTAAATGTAATGAGAATAGTTTAATACTAGGTAAAAAATGAGAATGATATAGTGATAAAATAAATAATATATAATAATAAGAATGAAGAACAAGGAAAGACCAAAGGGCATTTTCTTCATGACCTGAGGCTTTACATGAATACACTAATTTTTAAAAAATATTTTATTTATTGTTTTTAGAGAGGGAGGAAGAGAGAGAGGCAGAGAGGGAGAAAGACATCAATGTATGGTTGCCTTTCACCTGCCTCCAGCTATGCACATGACTGGAAACCTGGCTTGCAACCTGATTATATGCCCTGGCTGGGGAATCGAACCAGCGACCTTTGGGTTCGCAGGCTGGCACCTCAACCACTGTGCCACCAGCCAGGGCTTACACTAAATTTTGTAGGGAAAAAATCAATAGGGGCATATTGATACAAGGTATATGCCAGTTACCTACCCTAATAGCCTGATTTTCCCTAGACCTCAAAATGGCATTTTCTTACAACTATGCTGCTGCCGCTACTACTGGTACTTTGTTTTCCCCATGTACAGTTAGTTTCTCCACACAGCAGCCGGACCCGCCTAAAACTTACATCATACCGTAACACTTGTCTGCAAAAATATCCTCAAATGGCTTCCCATCTTGCTGGGTAAAATCCAAGTCCTTGCAATGGCCTACAGTACCCTACAAGATCACTGCAACACTTGACACCACCACCCCAGCCCAAATCCATTTCTGGCATATTTCTCAGACTTTCTTACCATTCTCCTTACTCAACTCACTCCAGCCATATTAAACTTTTGACTGTTTATCTTAGCATCACAGCATGCGGCTCCCACCCTGGGGCTTTGGAACTTGTGTCACCATTATCAGAAATGTTCTTTTCCTAGAAGCCTACATGACTTGGTCACTTCTTTCAGGTCTCTGCTGAAATGCCATTGTCCCAAGGAGGCCTTCTCTAACCATCTTACCTCACATAACAATGACCTACAAACATTCCCTAATACTCTTACTGATTTTTCTCCATAGTATTCAGTATATTGGCATATTTATGTGTTTATTGCCTTTCTCCCCTCAGTAGAACATAAGCTCTACATGGGCAGGGACTTGTGCATTGTTGAATCCTGGGCACAAAGTAAGCACTTAAATGTTTGTTGAATTTTTTTCATCAGAATTTTAAAAAAATTCCTTGCTCTGCCTATATGCGGGAAAGCTAAAAGGACTTGGGGCTTCTAGAAATATGTTATTTCCCCAACTTTCATAGATTTGCACTAGAGGCACTGAACAATAGTTCCACTCTAGGTCTATAGCCTACCAGGATTTGAACAAAGAGTCAGGGAATCCAACAAGTGTAACCCCTTCTAATACACTCAGGGAATTGACTCAGTACTGAATTCTTTCCCTCTACATCTCATTTCAAAGTTCTCTTTTCCCACTAAAAGGTCTGGGATCTCTGGAATACTGTGTTATAACTTACACAGAGCAGGTATCCAGATTGACTACCTATTAGCTTTGGAACCAGTCCACACTGTATCTCTCTCCAGGACGCAGATGATAACCAGAATAGAAAGCCTTCTCAATCACAGAGTTGAATTTTATAGAAGCTTTTATTTCAGTGATCAAAAGAACGCAGTAAGTGGAACCTATATTGATTAATATTGGGCATGCAACTCTACCTGAAGCTGCTGTTAAATTTTGACAGGCCTAAATCTTTACAATTTGTTTAGGCACATCTTTGAATTTCTTGGACCCTGATATACAGGGTAACTTAATTTCTTCCTTGTGGCACTTCAGTATTAAGAATTATTGTTCACTGGCTAGATTCCTTTATAACTAAAGGTCTCTAGATACTCAACTGCCTGTACTACCTCGAAACCATACTTGAAGTAAATCATGGTATAAGGGAGATAATTTAGAAAGCTGAATTGTGTTGTATAAACATTCCATATTTTTCTAGTATTGATGGTCAAAACACTCGTTAAGGAGGCCAATAGTTAAGTACCAGATTGCTCTCCCTCCACTGCCTCCCTGTCTGAGACACCAAAGATGTGCATCAATGTCCCTAGAAATCTGAAACAAGTCCACACAAATGACAGATTTTACCTATGTGGTCCCACTATCAAATCTGAGAAAGCAGTTCCACTATCCAAATTGTAGGAAGTAGTTAATGGGACTTTGCAAAAAGCATAGTCCCACAAATAGTATTATGCATTTAGGCAAGTTTTCCTTTCATCTGCCAATTGTTTTCACAAGATTAACATTAAGAAAACACAACCAAATACACATATGACCCTCAAGCCCCAAACACACAAAAGTTGGTCTTTGTTTCTTCTCTGATGACCAAATGCCCCAAGAGTGCCATAGTGGGAACCAATTCCCCCATAGCCTTTTCTTCAACCATTCTTCAACTATCTTCCCTTTTCCAAAAAGGCAATCAGTCAGAAAGGCTTTCTGAGAAGACTGGCTTGGATTTCTGGGTCTGTTCCAGTCGATTCAAGATGAATTGGCTTGTATCAATGAAGCGCTCAACGCAGTTCACAAAACAGGCCTCAGCCCGACTGTCCAACTTTGGCCCAGGCTTGTCCATGCACTTCTCCTAGTCAGGACAAGATTAAGAGTCACAAAAAGGAACTTTGCAACAAAAAAAGCTAAGAATAGTAATTTGTTCTTTAAAGGGAAAACACCTAAAAACAGTAACTGATGTGTTAATCATAGTTCACATTTGGCAGCAACTTACTTTGTGGCAAGAAATTTTCTACAGCCTTACATCAAATTCTCATAACCCTACAGAATAGATACAATTATTAATCTTCATTTTACAAATAGGAAAACTGTGTCCCAGAGATACTTTGCCTAACATCATAGGGACCGGGAAAATTGTGGAGCTGAGACATTACAAAACAAGGAAAATAACAAAATACAAGTAAATTAACCCTTCACTGAATTTGGTTACAACTCCACAATGCCAATGGTATTAAATACCTTAAAATTAACTACAGAATTAAAAGGGTGAAAGGATAAATGACTGCAGCAAGACACCCAAAAAACCTACCAGAGATAAAAAGAAAATCTATGACTTGAGATTCTGTAACCTTGTATACTTAAGCCAGAGGTTCCTGATTCCATCTTAAATCCAAGATGAATGGGAAATTGTATAAATTTTCCTAATCCTTACTGGTTCTTAAGAAGTCCTGAACCACATTCAACATTGGACCAAATATAATGAATCACATATTAAAAAAAAAAAAAAAAAAAAAAAAAGAATTAAGCACCCTGGTCCAAGGCAGACAGGAAGGAGTTAAGTGTTTGTTAAACGTCAGAGTCCAGCAATACCATAAACTCATGAAAAAAATTATGGAAACCGATAACTACATAGTTCAGGTTAAGCAGTTCAAATGAATTTTGGCCATTATTCTCTGCTGTGTAGAAAAGCCTGAGACCCTCTGCTTCCAAAGAAAATTACCTTGGCCTCTGAATTCTGTTTATTTTGTGTGTCAGGGCAGGGCCGTTATGCTGTCGTTGGCAGCCAAGGGAACACTCTGATAACCAAGGTGCAAATGCCTTCCACCCTTTTGCCAAAGTTCCCAACCAGGGCATACTCAGTTCCTCAACCTTCAGACCCCAAACGGTTTGAGATTACAAAACAATCCATCAAAAGGACAAGGAAGTGTGCATACTGGGAGAGATTACACCACTTTTATAGTTAGTAGGCTAGAGGCACTTATTTCTCACAGGGGGCATTAGAGAAACTGGGAAGCCAAGGTAAATTCTGAAAGTCCAGAGCAGAGTTTCGCTGACTCCCTGGGACTTGGAGTTCCAAAAGTCAGATTGCAAGACTCTTTCATCAGTCTTGCTGACCAGCGCTAGACAACTCCAACCTCAGGTGCCTCAAGTGCTGACTGGGACAGCGGCGTAAGTCCCCTATGATCCCTCGAGAGGCAGAGTTACCTATTTTCCCACCCGGCTCGGCCTGAGAAATCTAAGGAAACCAAGGGGTTCTGTCGCGTGCTGTCAGGTGCTCCCTCCTCCCTGAGTCCCGCGGGGGCAAGGGCATGGAGGAAAGTAGGTACGGTGGCGAGCTCTCGGCCCCAGGCGCCTCACCCAACAAAGTTCCGTCATCTGGTGCACTAACTGCTGGAAGCGCTGCTTCTGAGTTTCCACCTCGATGAAATGCTGCAGCTGAGGGTCCACTAAGCCCAAACCGGAGGAAGACGAAGAGGAATCCATCCCAGTCGCGCTACGCGTGCTGAAATGAAGTCCGCACCAACTCACCGACCTTCACGTGTCTCCGCGACGGAACCGGAAACACAACTGGCAGCTTTGGGGACCGCACCGCCCTGCCAAACCTACCTTGGGCGTACTGCGCCTGCGCGAGGCTTCGCCTAGGCCGGGTTCTCTACTGGGTGCTCCTTTCAGTAGCCCCCTCGCCCCGCTCTGGCCTGCGCCTCCTGACCCAGCCTCTGCCCCTTGCGAGCCGCACGCTTTATCTGGCAGCTAGCGCGCTTCACGCTAGGCGGCTAAATCCGCTCTGATGTGCGCTTCCAGCGCCGCCTCCGGCTCTCCGGCCTCGTTGGGCGCTCCTCCCGGCTGCCCGCGCGCCCCCTCCTCTGCGCCCTCCACCGAGCGCTGTTCCCGGCCTGCAGTGCGCCCTTCTCCCGCACTTGTCCCCACCCCACCTGCTTGCTGAGGTCTCAGGATTTGCTTCCCAGCGCCCGGTCGCTGGGCGGGCAATATTCGGATAAGAAAAGAAAAATAAATTGAAAAAAGGAAGTTACTGCAGCCCATATAGCCAGCTCCTGCCAGGCCAAACAGCCCAGCCGTTGCCCGCTTCCGAGTTGGGCCGCGCTTTCCCAGGTGCCTCGTTAATGCCTGGTCCGGACCGATCCGACCTTCTCTTAGCTTTCCTGGGTTAGTCCCTCCTGACTTGGGGAAACAGGCTCTGGCAGAATTCGTCCGAGAGCAGAAGTTTCCCAGAGCCAGAGGGGTGAAATGGTAAGGAGCCTGTCAAGTTCCTGAGAAAGGAATATGCCAAGGCAATGCCACGCAATTTTTCTGGAACACTGAGATGGGGCGTTTCAGGGAGGTTGCGTGATTAATTGAGATAGCAAGAAACCTTCATGCTTTTCAGTAATTTTATTTTACCAAAACACCTTCCCCTCCCATTGTTATGACACTGTTTTCTATTTGCCAAATTTTGCCTCCCTCCCCGCAAGCTCTAATGCCTACTCAGAAGAGCTGTTGGACCCCTTGTGAGGCTATGTATATCTTCCCCCACCCCGAACTGTTTCCATCCCAAATTCAGTCTCAATACTCTTGGGAAATTTCTTCTCTGGGGCACAGTACCAGGCACAATAATTCCTTGGCCTTTGCTCAGAAGGTACTGTCCCAGGGAACCAAAGAAGAGAGGTAGCCCTAGATGTAGGAGGGGCCTTTGTGTATTTGGAGAGAGCACAAAGGCTTCAATATGCGGGCTTGCCTCCTAGAAAGTGAAATTGGGGTTTGTGGAGGAGGGTAGAGCCAGGAAGCTTATTGATGAGCTCAGGATTCTTCATCCATGACATCTAGAATGTTGCTCAGAAGAACTTTGAAAGTGGGACGTTCATCTGCTTTCTAAAACCAAAGAAAAAGTAGAGTGTTGTAGTGGGCCAAAATTCAGAAATCAAGGGAAATGCAATGAGTAAGCAGCAAATGCTTATTAAGTATATACTATCTGCCCAGTAACATACCCTACTGATTACCCCAAAAAGGAAAATAGTAGCACTCTATAAAATACATGTACACTTTTCATCTTTAGTAACTCAGGTTATTAATGTGATGAGGAAAATTTGCAAATTAAACTAACAAATATATTGATTAAAATAGGGTAAATTCATTATGTAATTGTACACTAATGTTTTATTTTGTATCCTCAACTGAAAAATGGCTACCAAACAAGTTTGAGAGGTTGACAGAACTGACATTCTATAAGCTTTGGTAATTTTTAGTTTGGTTTCAAACACTGTTTCTATCATCCCATAGTCAAAATTAACAAAGAAATGAACAGTTCAAGACAAAGGGCTGCATGCACCACTGGGAAGGGATCCTGAGCACCTGGGACCTACTGTCTAGTTTCCAGACTAAGGCCCCTTGTGACAATGATGGTCCATAAGCCTCTGCGATATTTAGTGCCAGAAAGATCTCTATTCATCAGAACCAAAAATTCACCCATTCATTTTCCTTTGAATCAGTGGTTCTCAAACCCAGTTGAGTATCAGAATTTCTGGGGCCCTGGCTGGGTAGTTCAGTTGGTGAGTGTTGTCTTGATATGCCAAGGTTGCAGGTTCTATCTCCAGTCAGAGAACAGATAAGAAGCAACCAATGAATGCATGAATAAGTGGAACAACAAGTCTCTCTCACTCTCTCCCCCTTTCTCACCCTTTCTCACTCTCCATTCCTCTCTCTCTCTCTGAAATTAATACATAAAAATATTTTTTAAATATTTTTAAATATTTAGACATACCTCATCAGAATCTCTGGAGATAAAGCCCAGTCATCTGTAGTTTTAAGAGTTCCCCAGGGATTCTCATGTACAACCACTTTGGAGACTACTACTTTAAACAGGCTGTGTGGAAAGTGCCTCTCTGAAATAGTTACCTAGCAGAGTGAGGATGTCCTAGTTGGGAGGGAGCTTAGCTATTCAATCTTAATCCTGGATGGCACAGGAGAAAGAAGGGAAGTGGCTCCAAGGGGTTCTCCGTGCTTTCCTTGTGACCTCAGTCATTTTTTTTTTTTTTTGAAGGAAAAGATGCCATGCTTTGATCCATATCCCCAATTATTTTACCCCACCAGGAGGGCTCCAGATTCACAAATGTGCTTGTTGGATATTGTCTTCCTCTGTTTCTCTTGGGACAAAACTGAAAACTAAGCATTTATTTTTTACTAGAGATTAAAGGTGCCATAATAAGGTTGCTAAGGATCTACCGAAAAGTTTAGAAGGCACCTCTGGAAGAACCAAAGGTAAGAGCAGCAAAACATTTTAGTAATAATGTGACAGGCTCTTTATTCACAAAATACCACCTGCCCCATAATGCACCATTAAAAAAGAAAAAACAGAGTACTACCTTTTTTTTTTTTTACCTTTCATGTCATAAGATCTTTATTTTTAAAATCTCACTTGGGGCACTGCTAGGAAGGGTTGGCAGTAAAGTAGAAGAAAGGACCAATGACTTCCAAAAGAATGAACATAAGTTTTAATGACTTCCTTTTTAATGCCCATACATTTGTCTGAGTACCTTTGGCTGCCTGTGTATGGTAGGTGATATGGCTTCATATCACCTGCTCTCCCTAAAGCAGAATTGTTATTGGAGTCTGCTAATAATACTCTAGTGAGAATTGGAGTGGGCCTGGGAAAGCTTCTGACTGTAGAAGGATTAGGGTGCAGGCTAAAATATGTGCAGCTCTTTGCAGCCAGGGAGCATGGGGACTGGATGCCTGGCTGGCTAAATGAGAAACTAAGTGCAAGGATATAATTTAAGGGGTCCCAGTAAAACACTTACCTCATGCCAGCAGCTGTACATGATGGTATATACTCGCTCAGAAGCTAGATGAGGCCTGTAGAGACGGAGGCCTTGGGTAATGTGTTCAGCAGTTTCACTGTTAGTAAATCTCTCATATGGCATCTTCCCCAGAGAGTAAATTTCCCACATCAAAACCCCTAGAAAATGGGGGAAAAAAGGAGTAAGTCATTTTTCAATCTTTGGGTATCAGGGATTCTACTCTTCCTAAACTGACCTCAAGCCCTGGCTGGTGGCTCAGTGGATAGGCGCAGGCCTGCAAACCCAAAGGTCACTGGTTCAATTCCCAGCCAGAGCACATAACCAATTTGCAAGCCAGGTCTCCAGCCAGCTCTGTAGCTGGAGGCAGATGAAAGACAATCATACATTGATGCCTCTCTTTCTCTCTCCTTGCCCTTCTCTGTTAAAATAATAAATAAACAAAACAAAAAAATGACCTCAAAGAGTAAATTCAGCTGATTAGCCCCTCTGTGATATTTGTATTTTGTCCAAACTTCCATTATAGTACTGACCACACTGGAGGCTAATTGGGGATGCACTGGATCATTAGCTCCTCCAGGAAAGAGACAGCATCATATTTGTGGTTTAAGGCTCTGGCAGAGTACCTGGTACATAATCAATATTCAGAAGCCTGTCAAATATTGAATGAATTATTTGTTCCCCTCATTGTAACATATTGTAAGTTATAAGAAAGCAGGGATCAAGTCTGGTTTACTGGTTTTATCCTCAGAAATCCTGTGGTGCTTACCACAGTAAGCACTCCCAAGGATTAGGTGAATGAAAGCAAGAACAAATAACCTCTCTGTGTAGGTTGCAAATGTCAATTTTCCTACTGCTTCCTCTTTCTTTGACTTGTATAATCTTTATAATCTTATTCACTCACCAAAAGCCCAAATGTCAGATTTGCTGCTGAACTTGCTGTACATAAGGACTTCTGGTGGGGACCACCGGACTGGAAATTTGGAGCCTACTGAACTTGTGTATTCATCATCCAGAACATACCTGCAAAGGATTCAGGACTCATTACTGTTAGGATTTGGAGAGCTTGATATTTACTTATGTTTTCTTGGCACAGTCACAAGAGTTGTGGAAACACATGCCTATAGGCCAGTCAGTGTGTTTTACAAAAGTTATTTTTAAACATATTTCTGTTTTTATATCTGATATAGCTTTCCTGCTTGACAATGTGGTTACAGCAAAGGTGAAGTGAAATAAGATCTAATGAGTACTTTTTCTCTTCTCTATCCATTTCTCTTTTCTTCTCCTTCCCTTCCTTCTATTCTGCAGTTGCTAGTGAGATGTACACTGATTAGGAAGTAAAGGGTGATGGGGTAAAGGCAACAAGATTAAGACATCAAAATAGGTATTGGGACAATTCGCTTAAAGGGAGGGAAGGAGAAAGGATAAGAAAGGAATATAACAATACAATAAAAAGATGAAAGAAGTGGCAGATCATTCAGGAAAATAAAAAGTTTAGAAAGATGTTGGAAAAGACTAGAATGAGAAAAAAATAAAGGGAAAGGATAAAAACTGCAATGCCTCCTCAAGTTTGTACTGTGCTATTTTTACTTTTGGAGGGAAAGTTGAAAAAGACACACTCACCTGGACAGGCCAAAGTCAGATACTTTAACAACTCCTTGATCGTTTACCAAACAGTTTCGAGCTGCCTGTAGTACAATAGATAGCAGTGAGTCTCCATCCTTAGCACACAGATTAAAGGCACAAAGTTTCTGTCCACCAGGGGAGTGAAGCCATCTCCCTCTACTAGAGACACCTTTCCATCTTACAGGAATCCATTGACACTGAGAAACATTGATGTATTTCCACTGCATGTAAAGCAACCTGATATACACAGTAATAAGTAAAACACTGAGGGCATGTAGAATCATTTCATTTACATTGGCAATTCCACAACACCCCTTCCTGCACTGAGAGAAGTAAGGAAGAACAGAAGGCAAAAGTGCTTTGATTTCTGCTTTTCTGCCTTGGGATCAGGGCGCGCTGAGCCTTGGTTGGCTGAAATAGGCTGGGTCACAAAATCGTGCCTCCTGAGACCAAGCAGGTAAAGCGATAGAGTGAAGTGGGGTGGCTGGAGAAGTCAGGAAATTTCAGAGTATGTGCAGCTTGTCTAAAGGAGGTGGCTGTTTCTTAGCCCCAGCCCACTGTTAACATGGTGTTACAAGATGGTCTAGACTTTCAAGAGAAGCTGGAAATTCAGTTTTTTGAAATATGAAATATTTCCTTTTCAGTGTTTGCTAATATAAGACATTTAAAAAAACATGCATCCAAAGGCCCCAGTTTGTGACTCTGTTGTAATCAAATTATGACTCTGTGCCAGAAGCAGCCCCTTTGGGAATCAGGGTTGGGTTGCCCTTCTGCCCTTGAAGAACCCCATCATTTCCTTGGCATGGTATGGGGCTGGCAGTAAGTGACTGCTCTAGCTCCCACCATGGCAAGACTTATGGTGTTGAGGCTGGATATCCTTGACTGGTTGACCACTGGAGCAGAGGCTCACCTAACTTTCGGAGTTTTGTAGGTAAAACTGAAATGATGGCTTGAGCAACCCTCCTCATCCGTGTATGATATGTCTTCCTCTGCTACACTCCCCACCCCTAGCCCTTGATCCCAGACCAATACTTCTGAGGTCCCACCAGGTCTCTGTGGAGGAACTGCTTTGACTCCAGGTATTCCATGGCTTCACAGACATCCTTGCACATCTCCAGAAGCTGCTGATTCTGGAAGTGGTGGCGCATCTCCCTCAGGTAGTTCAAGAGACAGCCGTTGGCCATGTACTCGGTGATGATAAATATGGGGCGCTGTTTGGTGCAGACGCCGTACAACTGTACCAGTTTCTCATGGGAAAGATTCCTACAGGAGAAGCAATGAACCAGTCCACCCCCTTCTGGCTCTGTATACCAGTCAGAAAAGGGCTGGGGTAGAAAGGGGTTAGCCTCATATTAGAGTGTCAGATAAGGGACCACAATAGCAAGTTGACTTTCCTTCTTCCCATGGTAAACTCCAATAGTGCCTAATATGTGGGAGTGTGCAGGGACTTGGAGACCATCAATAGAATAGGAAATAAATATAAGGCTGCATGAACACTAAGGCTAATTCAGAATCAGTCTTCCTCTGGAAAGCCTCATTTTGTACAACCACTCTGAAATGCTACTGAGATGGTAAGCACCTACAATCAACACTAATTTCAACCAATATCTAAGGCAGATAAATTATTACCTTAGAAATAAGGACTCCTCAGAAATCAATCAAAGGTTGACCTCAGGCCCTGGTCCCAAATCTCCTTCACTAAAAGTCATACTCAATCACAGTGTATTGTCCTGGTAATTCCTAGACTCCAGCAACTGGATCGAGAGTTGACTTTGGTCTATAACTCACATCATCACTTTGGCTTCTTCAATGAACTCATCCTCAGACATGGAGCCTTCTTTGATCATCTTGATGGCCACATCATACTGGCCTCTCCATTTCCCATATTTCACTACCCCAAATTGTCCGGTCCCCAGCTCCTTCAAGAAGGTCAGGTCTTTTGGATCAATTTCCCATGATCCTATAACAACAAAGCCTTTGTGTGAATCTTTGAGAGTCATGTATGTATAATTACTACAATAGATAACAATCCCTACTGAGGGTAGAAATAGGCAAGTGGTAAAAGGGGACTTCTCAGGGGTACTAATCCATCTTTGCTCAGGTAAGTCTCAGGGACAAGGGATTACTGATTGGAGGAATCTGGGAATTTTAGGTACAAGCCAATCATAAAGGCAACATCTTAAAATGCTTTGATTGTTTCTTTAAAACCACAATTAGGGATGAATGTAATACAATGACAATAAAATCAAATTTAAAATAAATAAATAAAAACCAAAACAATAAAACCCCACAATTAAAAAATAATAATTCCTTTATGAGTTTATGTTTTTGCAGGCTCAGTAGGAGCCACCAGAGGAATAAAATCATTAAATAACTTTCGTTTGATGTGGAGATTGATTGTAGGAGAGAGGATAAGGTGGGTGGGGCAGGGAAGAGCCGTGGGGGGAAAATGAGACAAATGTAACACAACAATAATAAATTCATTTAAAAAACTTTTTGTTTGACTCTGTCTTAACTTAGCTTGAGACAGAGCAGTGTGGCAAGGTCTAACTGGATCTGCCAAAGGCAGTCCTTGCAACTTGGCAGTCCACTCTACCCTAGGGAAATAAGCATTTACCGTAGCCCAGGCCTGCAGTAGAAGGTGCATTCTTGTTTTGCTGAGACACTGGATATTTGAGCCTAGATATGAGTCCTGAAACATACATAGGGGGTTATGTTCCTGATGCAGCATAGGTGGTGGAATATCTCACACACCCTCACTTAAAACCTCACATTTCTGATGTTCATCTTTCTAGTACATTTTGAATCCCAGAAGATCTTCATGAACCTAAATTTTTCTAGAAGTGTCTCCTCTCATAAAAGAATTTTCAGGAACAAAAAGAGAAAATACTAATTGAAATACACTCCCCAACTAAATATATCTTCACCTCCTATCGCAGGGTTAATTCACATTCTACCTTCTCCATGAAACTTTTTCCCTTACCGATCTTTCAGTTTTTAGAATGTCTACACTACCTCAGGTCCTCAAATAGCATTGATGTGCTGCCATAGGAACTTAACACTTGTTTATATCAATTAGCCTATGGTAAAATTGGTTTTGTTAAACATTGTTTTGCTTAAAGTTGCAGAATCAATTGGTGACATTAAGTGAGGACTTACTGTACTTACAAGCTGTTTTCTGATGTTTTCTAATCTTATATTCTTTGAGGGCAAAGACCTTGGTTAATAATTTTCCTGCATTTTCCTCTAGTACTAAGGAAATTTCTGAGTACACAGTAGTAACTCAATGAATACTTGCTGATTCATTAATCACCACTCTCCTCTATGTCTTTCCTTAGCACTGAGCATAATCTCCAAATGAGAAATCAGTCCCTATGAGTATAAATTCTTTATTTGACTTCCACCAAGTATCATAAAGGTTGACTTTGACAGCTAATTTGCACTGATTGCCCTGTAAGGCTTATTTTTCCCCTCATCATCTTGTTCTGAATTGCTTCTTTCTGGTGCTTGTCAAACCCTTCTTTGGTGACCTTGATACTCACCTGCAGAGTTATGCTGATGGTAGTTAATAAGCTCAGGGATGGTGCTGAAAAGATGCTTCTCAGCCAGGTAATACTGGCTCTGAGGTGTGGAACACACAACATAATGGCGTATCACCCCTTGAGGATCCCTGAAGAAGTGGATTCTAAGTCAGGGACTTGGAAGCAAGGGTCACCCAGGACCCAAGAAGTGAAGTGAGATGAGTTTTGAGTTTAAGAGACAGGAAATAGGAGGGGCACAGCATTAAAAAGCTTTTGGGTGGGTGCCCCTGTCTTTTGTCCCCAGAGCCTTGGAACAGTAGCACTCACCCTGTAGATTTAGCATACACAGACACAGTGTACTTTCCAGCTTTGCTGGAGTCTCTGACAATGAAACCTCCTTCCTTCCCCTGAAACAACAAAAAATAAGCTGATTGTAAGGAGGAAGTGGTGCTCACACCTATATCCCACCTGCCCAAACCTGGGAGAAAATAGAACAACCCCTGTTGTTTTCACTTCCAACTTCCATGATTCAGCTGCTTCCCCATTGCTTTTGATACCACAAAGTATAACTAAGACCCTAAAATAATGGCCTTTACACTGGAAGTGGTGGGCAGGAGCAAGCCCTCAATTCAGGATCCTCTATTTTTGTGCAAGGAAAATGCCATTACCTTATAATCGTACACTTACCTCTTGCTTTAGCAGTTCTTCAGCTTGACTCCGAGTCATGTGCTTGGAATACCATCTGTAAAGGGAGAGTGCCTGAGTAGCTCCTAGGCCATGGTGTAATTGATTATGAGATGAGAGTGCCCACCAATGCTTTCCATCCTAGTGATTGAGTCAATTTACTCGACCCCTATTTATTGAGTGCCTACCATGTGCAAAGCACAACTGCATCCCTTTCCCAAAGCCCAGTTGGTACTGATGTTTCATGCAAGTGGAGCACATAAGGCAAAGGCAGGTGGCAAGGGGTTGCAGGGAAGGGATCAGGAACAGGACACTTAAGGAAAACCCACTTCCATAATTAAGGATAAAGAATAATGGCAGAAGTTTGACATTTTCATCATTTCAAAATGTTTCCTATAGGGCTGCCAAGTCTTTCTTTGAGTGTGGTTCTTCTGAATTTGGAGGGTCTGGTGATCTCTCTAGGTCTCATTAGTAAAGGATGTTTGGGGTGATCATGGAACATGGGTGCTAACTTGGGGTGGTAGCATCATTTGACTTAGTTGGCAGTAATTTGAATAAGTATCTTAAAATAAAAATTTTGTTGAAACTACCAAAAAATATATATTTTATTTCTCCTGGAAGATTGTGCACAAGAAACATAAGCATACTCACTCATACATTTCTATGGAGTCTTCTGCTTCAGTGACATAGTTACTAGGGATGTAGCCTTCCTGCCTGTAGAGGAGACATTGTGGTAGATCATCCAGCACTCCCCATCCTGGGGGAGATATGGATTCATGTGCCCATATCCCTGAGTTCAGAATCAATCTCAAATGGAAGTATATAAAACATGCCCCTTCCCTAAAGAGGGTTGTATTGCAGATGCATGGCTAGGCTAGTGAAATGTGTGGCTTCTACACACATGGCATCAGTTATTTGTGCATTATAATGTGTGAGCCAAATCCTATAGGCTCAGAAAGGTGGCCACATGTAAAGCTACACTCTGGAAAGCACTTGGAGGGGACAGCCTATTCACCTTGGTGTGGGAAGGACAATATCTGTTTGGGATACTCAATAGGGAAATCATGCAGAAGGACTTAGCATGTGTGTGGAGTGGGTGGTCACAAGACTCAGGAAAGGGCTGGCATAGACTTACCCATTTTTATCTCGTGCTCTCCACCAAGGCAAGTTACTCTCTTCCAGGATAAAATATTCATCACCTTTCCTCAGCTGTAGATCATTTGCATTCATTGGCATGTAATCATAAAGGGCTACAACCTTTTTCAGTTCACTTGTGGAGACTGGTGCTGCTGTTGGCTCAGGAGGCAGTGGCTTTTTCAAGATCTGTGTAGGTAGGAGGAAAAAGGATGGTCTGGTTAGATATCAAATATCCTCTGCCCTCCAAACTCTTTGACTTGCTAGAGACATGATTATAACCCAATTCAGGCATAATAAAAATGTTTATTCAGCATCCATTTTAATCACTTATGCAGGGGTCTTCAGCTTGGAGTGCACATCACGATCATGTAGGGAACATTTGTTGAACAATCCTGACACCCAGTTTCCCAGACCAATTACATTAAAATCTCTGGGGATGGAACCCAGACATCAGGATTTTTTAATGCTCACCCTAGGCCATTTTTTCATTGCTCTTAGAGAAAGAGTGAGGGAGAGAGAGAAACATTGATATGCGAAAGAAGCATTGGTTGATTGCCTCCTTTATGCACCTGGACCAGGGACCAAACCCGCTACCTAAGGATGTGCACTGACTCAGAATCAAACCCACAACCTTTTGGTGTATGGGATGGCACTGCAATCAGCTGAGTCACACCGGTGGAAGCCAGACATCAGTATTTTTAAAGCTTCCAGAAAAAAAAAAACACAATCAGGAAAACTTTGGCATTAAACTGTCACATGGGTCTACTAAGTGGTTTTGAATCTCAGTTTTCTCATTTGTAAAATGAGCATAATAATTTCTGCCCTGCTTTATTGTGCTTCACAGATGCTCCATTTTTTGCAAATTGAAGGCAAGACCTTCCACTACTAGCAAAAAATTATTACTCACTTTATTTTGGTGATCTGAAACCAAACCAACAGTATCTTTAAGGTCTGCCTGTATATGAGACAGGGCTTTCTAGACCTCAAAAAGTAAGCAAAAAAAAAAAAAAAAAAAAAAAAAAAAAAAAAAAAAAAAAAAAAAAAAAAAAAAAAAACAAAACAAAACAAAAAAAAAAAACAAAAACAAACAAACAAATAAAAAAAACCCCAAAAACAAAAAGAAAAACCCAAAGTTTGAAGTAATATATTAATGGTAGGATGAAGGTATTACATGTATGGGTGTTCATTATTAAATTATTTCAACTTGGTTTGAAAATATTTTTCATTAAAAAAACAGACAGGTCTTTGTTTTGTCTTAAACAGGTGATTGGATTAAATGGCTACCAAAAGCTTCCATATAGCCCTCCATCTTTCCACTGAAATTGAAGTCCTAATTAGAAGGAGGAATTCCCTATTTCAGAAAGACTACCAATTAACAGTACCAAGTCTTAGAGAAATTCTAAGATTTCAGTATGTTTTCCAGGGTGACTGAAATTTTCTATTTGAGCAGTAGCAGCACCCAATTCCCCTGTATACCTGGTCCTCCTCAGGTGTGGGAGGAAGAGGTTTTTTTGTCTTCCGGTGAGAACTCCCAGGTTTCAAGCCTGCAAAATAAGATACCAGTGGTGATAGAGGATGCATCTTAGGAAAAAGCCTGGAGACAGGTTTGGTCTGGGACTTTACTCTCTTCTACCGTGCCTTTAGGCAAGAGAGGAAAAGTCTGGGTGGGTCTAGCACCATGGCAGGTTGCACAGCTTGGAGAACAGAGTACCAGCTGGATTTCAGCCACCCCCTCCAGCCCCTTTTTGCAATGTCCCAAATGTACAAACCTGGGTTTGATAGACCCTTGAGAGAATGCGTGATAGAGTCAAAGGAGGGAGAAATGATATTGATCAGATCTCTTACTTCCATTCCTGTTCTCCAAAATTTGGCAGCCCATAGCATTTTTGGCTGTCTGAGAGCAGCAGAGATACTGCCCATCAATCCAGAAGCAAGGGTGGTATTTCTGTACCAAATCATTGTTATACCGGATTACTGTAACAGGAGAGAAGAGAAAAGAGAGAGAGAGAGATCACATCTGACATGCAGGGGAATCCACCATTTGCATGTTTTCTTCTACTAAGCTTAGTGGTGAGCTTCAAACTGCCCCTTTATCAGCCACCTGAAGGGAAGCAGACAATGGGGTCAGTTGGCTCCACGCCTGGCCTGGGAGATTTTCTGTGCAGTTCTTTTCAGCAGTCAGTAAGGATGACTATCTCCTGACCAACGTGATAAGAATATCTGATGTCTCCAGAGCCCAAGAACCAAAATATGCTATTTATACTTTCCCGTGTAGCCATTATGATCTTCTTGCAAGGCAGTTGTTGATTGTGGTGTTCTTTGCCAGAAAGGGACACGGTTCGCCCAAGCCAAACTCTCACTCCAGCTTTCAATATACAAATGTTTCAGTTCCCTGAGTAATCTTTTAAGAGATATTTGCCTTAGTAAAAACTTCTGCATCAGGCTTTCTATGTCCATAGACTGGTTAACAGAGTGAGCTTAAGGGCAAATGAAGGTAATTATGCCTCTAGATTCTGTCTAGAATAAACATGGCTTTAATTTTCTTAGGGCCACCAAGGTGGGTTGAACTCATTGTGGAAAATAAACTCAGCAGCTCCATTTTCCTTCCAGGGTTGTGACACTGAAAAGATTTCCCAGAAGCCAAAATACTTTGCAAAGAATAGAGTGGTCGTAGATAGGAATAACTGGTATTACGATTTGGTCATTACTCATACCTTGAATACAGTATAGTATTGTGGCATCTCAAGAACTTTAACACAATGTCAATTAGGCAAGTCATCCTGGAATCATGTTAGATAACAGAAGCAAAGGCAACTGAAATAATTAACAGTAGCTAGCATTGGGACAAAGGCCTGGGCTGGTCTAAGAATATGCACATTTGAGGACATACACATTTCACCCTTTACTGATAAGAAGGATCCCTGCATAACTTTTCAAGGAAGATAACAACAAAACCTTTCTCCATAGAGACCAGCACCAGTCCTTAAGAGCTTATTAGTTATATTCCACTCACTTAAGGCTTTGGAGGAGGCCTAGAAGCTTCTGGTTGCCAGGTGTAAAGGAATAAAAGTGCTGTCTTAAAAAATGAGTGCTGCCCTGGCCAGATAGCGTAGTTGGTTAGGGTGTCATCCTGATATGCCTGAAAGGGTCATCGAACCCCCATAAGGGCAGATACAATAATTAACTGATAGCCCTGGCTGGTGGCACAGTGGATAAGGCACCACCTGAGAACCCAAAGGTCACTGGTACAATTCCCCAGCCAGGGCACATAACCAGGTTGCAAGCCAAGTCTCCAGCCAGGTCCGTAGATGGAGACAGGTGAAAGGCAACCATACATTGAGGTCTCTCTCTTTCTCTGCCTCTCTCCCTCCCCCTCTTTCTAAAAATAATAAATAAAACATTTAAAAAGAATTAACTGATAAATGCATAAGTGAAAAAACAAATTGATGTTTTTGTCTCTTCTCTCTCTCAACCCAATAAATAAAATAAAATAAAATGTTATCTTGATGTTTTCTTAAATATGGATTTGAAGATTTATAACCACTCTACCTTGCCCACCCTCACACCTCACTTTTTCAGCACTTTTCTTTACCATTTCATGGTGGTGGGAACTATTCAGATAAGGTGCAGGCTATAGGGGGCTGCATCATCCATAATGAATTTTAAAATAATAGTAAAACTAACCAAATATCTGTCTAACTCTTATTATTGCCTGGTACTGGTAATTCTAAATGACATTCCATATACTGCTCTCAACAAGAACTGATTGCTCCTATCATCTCCACCTTCTCCCTCCATGACACTACCTTTCACCCAGGGATTTGAAGGCCCTTGGATACAGGTCTTGACACCAGTAGAAATGTCAAGAATTCTTAACAACTAGTTACTCTGATAAACTGAGCTATACTAACATGCTAATGAGAGGACATAGGTTTCCTGCCCTCCACACCTCCAGCACATTAAGAACTCATCCTACATTACCAAATAATGCCTGCCTTTTAGAGGTCACTTTAAAATGATGGCCCTTTTTTGTTAGGTAATCCAGAGCTGGTATTTTCAGCTACTTAAGAGAGAATTGCAAAGGTAGAGTGTCTGTTATGGATTGAATGTTTGTGTCCTCCCAAAATTCATATTATAAAGCCCCCAAATAAAATAGTATTAGGAAATGAGGCCTTGGGCAGGGGGATTAGGTCATGAGAGTAGAGTCCTCATGATGGGATTAATGCCCTTATGAGACGAAATAAGACAGAGAGAGAGAGAGAGAGAGAGAGAGAGAGAGAGAGAGAGAGAGAGAGAGAGAGAGAGAAAGTCTCATCACTTTTTGACTACTTATTAAACTGTAAATAGAAGTTCTGTGTGATTTTCTATATGTATGTTAGACTTCACAATTGAAATATTTTTAAAAGAAAATAGAAATACCTACAAATGTGAAAGGTGGTCATGAAGGTCAACTTTGGGAGATTGTTTTTCCTTTTTCCATTTTTCATGTTTTCATTTAAAAGAATGTTGCTTATATAACTTTAGAAAAGTAAAGAAAGTAGCCCTGTAACTGCTAACCTTCTTCCTCCCCATATATTTAAAAGTAACACGCTGATTTTATTTTTGTCAAAACAATCATTTAACAAAGAGAGAGAGAGTCTTTTTATCTCTGCCATGTGAGAGAAAGTGGCCATTCTGCAAGCCAGGCCAGCACTCTCACCAGAGGCACCTTGACTTTGGACACCAGAACTGTGAAAAATACATTTTTGTTGTTTAAGCCACCTGGTCATCTATGATATTTTGTTATGACAGCCTGAGCTAAGACAATATTCAAGTGGGAAGGCTAGGAGAGACTATTTATTTTACCAATGAATAGGGCCATCCCTGTCTGGGAAGCACTAATGGTTGGTGCACATTCTTAAAGTACTTGACAAGTTGATATCTCATATCCATATTTATCAAGACAATGTCTAAAGTCTGTTTCAGGAATGAATGAATGATTTCCCCCTATACTGGTTTTTGGAGTTTTGCCAAGGCCACTGTCATTTATTTTGGTGAGGTCACATAATTCACTTATGTTTAAAGTTGCAATTAAGTTAGGCTCACTGAGTTTGAGTAAAAAAAAGATTTTAGAGTGTATATAGCCAAATATCTGTGGTGATGTAACATTGGAGTGTCCACTGCCCTGTTCAAGGAATTGGAAGAAGAGAGCCGAAGGCTAAACCCTTAGGCATACAATCGTTTCATGGAAAGTGTCCCTGAAAAAGAAGATGGCAGCTGGATGGATATAAGGTACCTGGGACTCTATTTTTTAAATTGAGGTATAACTTATATATTATAAAGTGAGCAGATCTAAGGTATACAGCTAACCACATTTTTCTACAACTATTTAATGACCACACAGATTCAGCACCTCAGAAGGGTCCCTCATCGTCCTCACAGCAGAGACAGCCAAGATTCTGATGAAGTCCCCTTTTCATATTAGTGATTTTTAATTGGTTCATTTTACTCTAAAGTGGGATAGCATTACTACAGTGGGGTTCTATGGCTCCTAGACTATCTCACTTTTGGCATTGCTAGAACCTAGGTCTGTTCAGGGGTTGTTAGAACTTGCATCTAAATCTCCCAGCAACTATGGCCTTTGTTGCAAAGCACCTACTTTTTGGCTCAGGTTGTCAGCCTAAGCAGGTTCAACAAGACATATACCCAGGTCTGGAACAAATGAAAAAACTGCCTTCAGTAAAGCATAAGGGAAGAGAAAGCAGAATTATACCTATGCACACTAATGACCCAACTGATGTGGTTGGGCTTTCTGTTTGTTTGTTTGTTTTGGCTTTATTTTTTTACTGTAATTTTACTTGCTTAATGAACTTTAATAGAAGTGCATAATCTATATAGTAAGGTTAACAACTGTGTCAACAAACCAAGTTTACAATTGGTTATTCTTATCCTTGGTCATTATTCATACCTTGAATATGGTAGGCACTCAATAAATATGTTGGGCTAACATACAACTGGTTTTGAAATTAGTATTTTAAATGTAAAGGAGTTACTAACTTGTACATACCAATTTTTTCTCTTTGGTTTCTCCCTCAGCTAGTATATCCACTTTCCCCTATTTCCAAACTAAATCTTAGTTGTCCATCAAGGTGGAGCACATGTTGGTGGTGGCTGTGTACTTTTACAGAAAAACTAATTAACACAACTATTTATTGGTCTCTTTCTGTGTGCAAGGCACTGTGGAGAGAAACAAAGAAATACAAATATATATGCCCTCTGGAGCTCCTATCTTAGCCCCTGTAAATATTTTCCTGGCTTGGAAATAGCCTGTTCATTCAAAGCATGGTGTTCAAAGCCCTAACCCAGCCACTTATTAACTGGGTGCCTTTAGGCAAGTTACTTAATCTCTTTATACTTCAGTCTTCTCATCTGTTATTGAGGATGATAAAAATAACTTGCCTCATATGATTAATATGAAGAAGAAATTAGTTAATACATGTAAAGAACTTAGAGGCTTCTGGATCATAATAAACACTACTGAAGCATTTACATATTTTGCACCCCCAGGTCTAATGTAGTCCTCTTATCTCAAAGCATGACAAGAACTGAATTGTATGGTGCAAGATATTACATATTTGTAATACTCAGTATAGCCTTACTCTAGCATATAGTCATGAGCCTTTTAATGATGGGGATAAGCTCTGAGAACTGTGTCATTAGGCAATTCCATTGTTTTGTGAACATGATAGTGTACTTACACAAACCTAGATAATATAGCCTGCTACACACCTAGGTTTATAGTATAGCCTGTTGCACATAGGCTACAAGCCTATATAGCATGTTATGTACAAAACTACACCAGATGAAATCAAGCACAAGAGAAAATGATGTAATCAAGAGATGTGGTAAATGCAAGATGTAAGAGGCTGCTGCTGGTATAAAAACGGCATACTGTTTTACAGCAAAGATTCTTTTTTAAGATTTTTTATTTATTATTTGTAGAGCAAGGGGAAGGGAGGAAGGAAGAAAGGGAAAGAGATATCAATGTATGGTTGCCTTTCACCTGCCTCCAGCTACAGACCTGGCTGGAGACCTGGCTTACAATCTGGTTATGTGCCCTGGCTGGGGAATCGTACCAGCGACATTTGGGTTCACAGGCTGGCCTCTATCCACTGTGCCACCAGCCAGGGCCCAAAGATTCTTATAACTAGAAAAAGTATCTACTTTAAAGTAACAATAAAAGTGTATTATAGTAAATGCATAAACCAGTAACATTGTTGTTTATTATTATCAAGTATACTGTACTGTACCTAATTGTATTGCTGTACTTTTATAGAATGGTAGCTCATTAGGCTTGTTTACACCAGCATCATCACAAATATGTAATACGTTGAACTATAATGTTGCTAGATGGTAAGAATTCTTCGGCTTCATTATAATCTTATGTGATCACTGTTGTATATGAAGTCTGTGGTTGACCAATGTGCCCTTATGCAGCACATGACTATATCTTGCACCCAACTACAGATGTGATTTCTGGGCTAGAGAACCAACCAGCATAAAACTATATTATGAACTTAGTCTCTGGAACAACACAGTTGTAAAGATGTGGTAAGAATTCAGGCTCCCCCACTTACTAGCTGTGTACCCTTGAGCAAGTTACTTAACCTCTTTGAGTCTTACTCCCTTCTCTGTAAATAAGTGAATAATCCATACTTTCACAAGTTTGTTAAGTTTTAATGAGCTAGTACATTAGAAGTAGTTGGCCCAGAGCCTGGTACAGAGTAAGTGCTTACTAAGCATGTTATTATTATTGTTGTTTTGCCCAAGGTTGCTATAAGAATTAAATGAGAAAATAAATATAAGGTATTTAGCTCAGTGTCTGGTACATAGCAAAATCTAATAAAGGATGCTTCTCTTCCTTACTCCTCTTTCAGCTTGAAAAATTTGGTAACTTTTATTTGGAACACTTGACTTGCATTCAAAGGAATGTACAAAACTGGTATAGCCAGCTACTAAGTATCAGAATCTAAATGTTATTAAGACAAAGGGTTGTCATGCAATAACCCAACCATGCTGTTATCAGTCTGCCATCCTTCCTGTTTCTCTAGGCAGCCTTTCCTGATGTCAAGTCAACCAGTTAATCTCTCAGTCACTTGACATGTAGCTATATATACACACGAATATGTGCGCATGTATCCTGTACTACAAGCATTTACAGTTAAGTTTATCTGAGCATACTATATGGCTTATATGAAATACTGAAACTTTGTTCAAGCTAAGATCCTCATAAAGCTAGGAATATGAAATAATTCCTTGGAAAATATCTGCAGTGAAGATATGTACAGTGTTTTATAGTTTTTAACATGTTTTCATATGTATTAATTATATCATTTGACCCTTAGGACAAACTTGGAGGTAGATATGGCATGAATTATTACTATTCCTAATTCAGAAAAAGAAAGCAAGCCTTAAAGAAGCTTGTTGTCCTACTTGCCAGGGGTCACTTTGTTTGTTAATGGTAAAAGAGGTCTTGGAACCAAGTTTTCTACTCTGACTTCAAGCACTCCCATAATCATCTATACATTTTTTGGAACTAGGTATTGCACAATTAGGTTTCAAAATATTGCAATAACAATTGAATACCACACCACATCACCCTTGCAATCAGTGTAAAGAATGGGATATTTTTATAGAGAAATGGAAATACCTACAAGTACATTGCATCTCTAATACTGGAAAAACTTTTCTTTCTCTCCATCTTTCTCTTTCCCTCCTGTCCCTTCTCTCTCCCTCCTTTCTTTTCTTCCTTCTTTCCTTTCTTTCTTTCTTTCTTTCTTTCTTTCTTTCTTTCTTTCTTTCTTTCTTTCTTTCTTTCTTTCTTTCTCTTTCTTTCTTTCCTTCCTTCCTTCCTTCTTTCTTTCCTTCTTTCCTTCCTTCCTTCCTTTCTTCCTTCCTTCCTCCCTTCCTTCCTTCCTTCCTCCCTTCCTTCTTTCTTTCCTTTCTATCACTTTTTAATTGTTATTCTATTACAGTTATCTCAAGTTTTCCCTCTTTGCCCACTGCCACCCATCCCCACCACAGTTAATAACCGCACCGTTGTCCATGTCCATGGGTCATTTGTACATGTCCTTTGAATAGTCCCTTCCCCTTCTTTCCACCGGTATCCCCCTCCCTCCTTCCCTTTGGTTATTGTCAGTCTGTTCCATGTTTCCATGCCTGTGGCTCTTTCTCTTCCTTCCTTCCTCCCTCCCTTCATTCGTTTGTTCCTTCCTTCCTTCCTTTCCTATTCTTCTTCCCTCTCTCCCTTTCACTTTCACCCCTCTTTTCCTTTCTCTTTTATTTCTTTTTCTCCTTTCTCTCTCCCTCCCTCTTTCTCCCTTTCCCTCCTTTCCCTCAAGCCCTGTCTCTCCTTCCTGTCTTCCATCTTTCCTTCTTTTTTTCTTTGGACACTTGTTTATTTCCTAAATAATTCTTACCATTTTTGAGCTGGTGAATCCAACGCTTCCTCAGTTCTTCTGTTGGGGAGAAGACATAGAGAGGCCCTTCATCATATACAACCTGGGGCAACAGACACACAGATTTCAATAGTTAAGATTCAGAATAAAGGAAGAAAGACCTAGAAATAACTAATATTCAACTACAACTTTGTATATTCACAATGGAAAACAAAGAAATGCAGGATCTTCAGTCAGCTATGGGGCTGGGATCATGTAACCTGTCCACAGAATCCCTAAGCAATTCATATCCAGGAATGTAGGATTTAGGTTTTTGTTTATTGAATACTAGGTTCTCTTGACTTGTGTTTCAATATGTGTCTAAACTTAGTTCACAATGTTTCCCTCAGCCTGTGGTAGATTTTTGTTTATCCAACAAAGGATATTTTATGATTCATTTAAACTTCGACTTAGAATAAAGGAGAACTGAAGTAATGATTTATGCAACTTAAGTCTTGGTTAGTGTATAGGGATTAGCCAAATTTTAAGTCATGGCTAATTTTCCTCTCACTGACTAGTGCCCCCCCCCTTGCCAATATTAGCCACTATAAACCAAACCTGGAACTATAAATCTACTTTAAAAAGAATAAAGTATGTTAAACACATCATCAAATTAAAGTCAAAATTTCTGACTACCTCAAAAGTACAAGGCATCGATTGTGCTAGGTGTTGTAGAGGTATATAAAACATATAGATGTTTCAAAGATGCAATTGACATCACATGGTAGATTCTAAAGTTAAACATTAATTAATTTTGAATTAATTAATTCAAATACTGCTGCTTTTCCACTAGCCCAGCTGAACAGTGTCATCTTGTTGAAACACAATGGTAGCAAAATTATGTCTAAAATACCCCCTTTTCATAGGTTTTGTAAACTTTGATACAATAAAGGACATAAACAAGATCCTTTTACATTTTTCTTTTTGCTTGTTAGTCTTGCTGTGCTCACAAATCCATGACAGAAAGCCCCCTCCCCTGAGACTTTCCACTTCCTGTTCTGGCTTTCACTGTTGCAGAGGCTGCCATATTTATGGCAAGTAACCTATAGAGTTCGCAGGACTTAAGCAAGCCAAATTGAAGATTGAATCTTTTGTTCTCTTTTATGGTTTACAATGCATCTACCAAACATGTGTTTATGAGGCTGGAATAGAATTTAGGTTTATGTATCAGTCTAATAAGCCTTCCCCATATTAAACTTCCTAATACTCTTCCCCTCCCCTTTTCTGACTTTTCAACCCACATGACCACCATTAGACAGATAGGCAGAACCAGAAGGAAGTGAAATGCTCACTCGACAAACAGAGCATCTTTCTCAATGCAGTTATCATATACAAGATACACCGTAACAGCATTAATGCCATTATACAGTCTTTTTGAAGTGTAAAGACAAAAAGAAACTATATTAGATTTAGGAAATTAAAAAAAAAAAAAACATTCTTAGATCATGCTAGTCTCATTTCTCAATCCAGTCTCCTTGTCCACCTCAACTTTCCTTTCTTTGGACTTAGTACCCTTCTCTTTGCCCCACATCCCACTCCTAAGGATTACATTACAGGCCCCTTTGAGAGCTGGTAAGAGAAAATACCTCACCTGGAAAGGATAAGGAAACCTTTCAATGATTGAGATCTGCTCCATTTCACCAGACTCTTCACCTCTTCTCTGCAATGAAAGAAGAACCATGATTATTGGTTCATGCATTGTCCTTTCCTAGATTTTCTTTGGTACCATGAGTTATTTTCAGTAGCACCAGGAGGCTCTTTTGCATAGACAATGCAGATTCTTAGTGACTGCTTCCTATAATCCAGTAAGGATGTATATTCATAGGATCAAGTATATACTCATTAAAAAAGAAAAAAATCTCAGGCATTTCAAATCATTGAAGAAAGGGAGTTTACTTTAATAAATGGTACTGGGACATTTAAACACTAGCATTACTGGTAGTGAGAGGAAGTTAGGGAGCTATTTCATACCATACACCAAAGTAAATTCTGAATATATTCAAGAGCTTAATATAAAAAAAATACTATGAATGGCTGAGGAAAAAACAACTGAATATACAATCTTGTGGGAGGCAAGGCCTTTCCAATATAATGGTAAAAGTTAGAATGATTAAGAAAAATGTGAACTAATTTGATGACATAGACTTTAAAACCCAGTATGGTAAAAACAGCATAAACAAAATATACAGATAAATGGAAATTAGAAAAAATAATTTCCACATATATTACAGTTGAATGATTAATATGCTTAATGTACAAAGATCTTTAAGAAGGTACTAGGAATAAGGTAAATATTTTAATAGAAAATGGGCAAAAAATTAACAGATAATTCACAAATGGAAATAAAAGTGGCAAAAAATTGCAAAATAAGGAAGCAATGAAATACCATTTTCTTGGCTGCCAAATGAACAAACATTTAAAATATCTTGTATTGAAACAAATGTGGGGAAATAGATACTCATACGTAGTTTGTAGTAGTGTATGAAATTCAAATTTCACTTCTGGAAAACAAAATAAAAATTTTTAAAAGATTAGAAAAACCAACATGGGCCCTGATTGATGTGGCTCAGTGTATTGAGAGCTAGCCTGTGAACCAAAGGATCGTCACTGGTCGAATTCCCAGTCAGGGCCCATGCCCAGTTGGGGCATGTGAGAGGCAACCATGACTGATTATTGTACCTCTCACAAATTGATGTTTCTCTCCCTTTCTTTCTCACTAAATAAATAAAACATAAAATATTTTTAAGAAAACAATCCAAGGTGCACAGATTGCATAAAGAGAGGACAAAATTGACAAAATTTTACCTCTAGAGAGTTATAAAGAAAAGATGTATGCAAGTGTGTTTCTCCAACATAGTTTAAATATCAAGTAATTGGAAACAAATGTGCAGTGAGAGGGGATTGGTTAAACAAATTACAATACAGTATATCCATGATAAGGAATGCTATGCAGTTATGAAAATCATGATATTAAAGAATATCTATTGTCATGAGAAAAAAATTCACATGTTGTTAAATTTAAAATGTAGATTGCAAAGCAAGATATGTGGTATAATTTTGTTTAAAGTATATAACATACTAGTGTGGATATTTGTATTGCTAGTGGAGAAAAGCATACACCAACATGTTAGTAGTGGTTTTAGCTGGTTGATGGAACTATGCATGATTTTACTTTATTTTTGTGCTCTTTAAATATTTTTGAGAGTTTCCATAGTAAATATTCATTATTCTTGTAACCCAGACCAAAAAATGATATTTAAAAAATTAACTCCTTAGGTGGTATGTCCAAAAGAGGGTGTAGGTAATGAGAGGAAAATAAATTAGCTATTTAAAAAGCCTCACATTATTCAAAGTCTTAAGATTCTAGCTTTCAGACTAACCCAAGCTTGTAAATCTGATCCTGGTAACTGAGGGAGTAAAACCAACCATCTATGATCAGTTTGAAAATGTGATATGATGCCATCTTGAAATCTGTGTTACAAATTTTCCAGGATAAGTGGAAAAGTTCCAGGATAAGTTCTACACTTGGGGGAAAGATGCTGAGACTCCATATAATCAATACATGGCAGAGTGAATAGTTTCATAAAGAAGCCTTTTTTTTTTTTTTTTTTTTGTATCCTACATTGCACAGGATCACTAGTGCATTTACAGAGAATTGAAGTGTTCCAAGTTTCTTAACTACTCCTCCACCACCACCCTGCTCTATCAATGGTCTCTTCTTACCGGAATCTGTCTTTCAGGGGGAGGATTTTTTTCAGGAACTACTGTTTCAACGCAGGTGATCTTCTCAACATCTATCGAACCCTTCTTACTGCCTCTTCTCTGAGAAAGAGAATGAGGAAGAAAATGGAGAAAGATTAAGAGCGATTAAGTAACCGGATGATTAGATTTTGTTATCTAACCATTCAACATAGTGAGGTGACACCCATACTCCATTATCAGGACCTGTCATTTTGAAAAAAACAACTTTCAGATCTATTAATCTCACCTATTTTTGACTACCAGATGGAGGGCAAATACAATGGAAGAGTGCATAACTATGTGTTTTCCTCATAAAATATAAGAAAGCAATTTTCAAGTTTTGGGTTTTGTTCTTAACAATCATTTAATTAGTGATCAGTAATGGCAAGATCCCATAGTAAGATTTCCCCCACAGCTTCTTAGAACCTTTGAATTTTGGTCCTGTTAGGTTGTAGCTAATTCTAGGCCTGAACACATTTTGCTGGTCTTTTCCATCTTTCTCCTCCACCAAAAAGATTCTGCCTCCTCCCCAAGGAATATCTAAGGTCAAATCCTTGATACTCAGGTTTCACAGCAAAGAAACTTACCCCACGTTCAAAATCATACTCATAGTAGGAAAGTTTGTGCATTGTTAAGAGAAAGAGGCGTTTCTTGAAGTTTAAAGGTGATGTTTTCTTTTTCTGCTGGGATCGCTTCAGAAAGATGCTCTCCAGTATCACTGCAGCCATAGCTTTGTCTTTCTGGAGCTCACTGGTGTGCTGTTGATAACAGAAGTTCTTGACAACCAAGCACGTTAATCCTCACCCTTCCTGGTTCCCTTTAGCCTAGACACCTAGTTTCAAGTGGAACAGAAATGTGCAAAGCTAACAAAGGACCTTCTTCCTATCCTGCCATCCTTCCACAGCCCTCATCTCTGTTAGTTTTTGGGTATAATGGATTCACACTGAATTGGGAGAATTGGTTCCACATTGTAAGCTCACATAAACTGAGTTTTTGTATAAGACAATGGAGTGCTCTGAATGTCAAGTGACATATACGTTTGTGCTTGGTAATGTTTAGATACAAATTTATTCTAACCACCCTTTTATGATAGATGCTGAATCTGTCAACAGCAAAAGCCTCTGTGTAGCTGTTGACTCTCATATCACCTAAAGAGATAATATAGGTGCCGGAACTTCACTGAAGCAGATATTGGACTTTCAGTTTCCAGTTTCCTAAATGGTGAATGCAATTTTTAAAACATTGTCCCACTAAGGTCTGTAACCAAGGGGTTTAATAAGGATATGGAGGTTGCACCTGCAGTTATGGATGAATACTAACTGCCACCCAACCAATTTTACCCATTGCCCACTGGCTGAGCTACAAATGACTGAAGATTTGTTCTAAATTTAAAACAAAACAAAACAAGACAATTTTGAGAGAGGGAGTTGTTTTTTTTGTTTTTTTGACTTTTCCCTACCTTTTTGCTTAGGTTAGTAATTAAACAGCACCATGAAAACATGGTACAATCATCTTACACTTATAGATACTATCTCAGGTCATTTATAAAAAATAACTTGTTTAGCCTCTCCAAACTTACAATACCCCAGAAATATTTAGTTTAGGTAACTGAAATGCATAAAGACAAATGAAGTTATGAAAACTCACCATTGTTTTTTTTTTTAATTCACACAAAACAACAAACACCTCATATCAAAATCTTATATTGCTATTTCTAAACCCTCATCAGAAAGATAAAATGAAAATGAAAATACTGTCACGAAACAGATAACTAAATAAATACTGAATAAAATCATCATTCCCCCTCAAGTTTTGTTTCTGGCCTTTTCTCCCCCTAGAGTGATTTATTTTTTATTTTATTTTATTTTTTAAAAACATTTTATTTATTATTTTCAGAGAGAGGGGAAGGGAAAGAAGCAGAGAGAGAGAGAGAGAGAGAGAAGAATCAATGTATGGTTGCCTTTCACCTGCCTCCAGCCACACACCTGGCTGGAAATCTGGCTTGCAACCTGGTTATGTGCCCTGGCTGGGTAATCGTACCAGCGACCTTTGGGTTCGCAGGCTGACACCTTATGCACTGTGCTACCAGCCAGGGCTAGTTTTTAAACTAAACTCCTTATATTTCTGGTGGCACCAGAGAAGCAGAATAAATAAAGCCAGCAGGATTTTTTCCTATTTGTGAAACACAGATTATTGCTCACACCAGGAAATCAAGGGAGTGATTTTTATTGAAGTCTAAGGCAATCTGCATCCCTATATTGCTCTTATCTGTAGTGTAGAAAGGTCTATTGTCATACTGGGGAGACAAAAATAGGTTAAAGGAATGAATACCATGGGTGTTCAGAATGACCCACTATGTGGATGCCATTATCTTCTGGGGGGTGGATTAGATTATGGTTTGTAAGTGACCTGTCCAGAAAAAATTGGGCAAAGGAGCAAACCTTTCCCTACAGCCTGTCACACAACTGTCTTCCTTGATTCCCTGGCTTAAATGGTCTCTCACAGAAATTACAAACTTGTAAGAGTTTACAACCAATGAGAGTCCTTTCTAACATTCACATTCAGCTCAAACTCCAAAGAGCTTTTTTTAAACGTTAAAATTATTCATTTACAGAGAAGTAGTGGTAACCAACTAATAATACTCAATTCTCTCAAACTGCCACCTCTCTGAAATCTCTGTAATGATACCGTGTTTATTCCCATGGTGAATTCCAATTAAATACCTCTTCATAATCAAAGATTCAAATTACAGAACACAAAATAAAATCCTAAAGAAACTGAGTAGCATAAATAGTAAATTGACTCTGAAGCTTTCCAACAAACCATGTGTGGTTATGCTTTGTGTGTGTGTGTGTGGGGGGGGGGGTGGTTATTGTTGTTGTTCTTTTAGCTGAGTAAAGCACATCCAGCATTTTACCTTCAGTTTTCTTGCAAACTCTTGGTGGATACACCCTCCTCAGACCTAACATCTCCTTCAGTCTTGTTCTCTGTTCTTATTTCCTATAAGACAATTCTTTCTGGTAGCTGCCTCTGACCTTTTTCATTTTTAAAAGAAATCCAGTTTGTACAAAAGGGAGTCTTCCTCTCTTTCAAGTGTCTGTGTTGGGGTATGGTTTGGTGTTGTCAGTCTAAGTATGAGGAAGTAGGTAAGCCTCTCACTAGCCATCGCCCCTGTGAGCAACGGGTAAAATGGCCTCTACGCTCTAGATCATTGAGCTGGAGGATTACTGGGATTTCCATGGCTTGGCCACCCCTTCTTTGACAACTCTCTTCCAATTTCATTGTGATCCAGTCTGAAAACACAGCCTGAAAATGTAGTGGTTTTTCCTTACTCACCACTGGTCCATCCAGCAATAATGTGGAAGGAGAGGTGTCCATCTCTATGTTTTCCTGAAGGATGGTATGTAATAGACACTATGTGTTAGAGAGCACTTGGAGCTTCTTTGGGTATATATTCTAGCTGGTCTTCTTTTTTTCTAACAATGTTAGAAGCCTTACACAGTTGATTTGACCACAAAAGATGCACTGTGAGGGCTGACCCTGCACCTCACTCAGGGGGTGGAAACGGATGTGACACTAGTTTCTCTCTCCCTCTCTCTGTCTCTCTCCCTCCCTCCCTCCCTCCCTCCCTCCCTCCCCTGTTCATACAGAAAGAGGAAAAAAAAATAATAGAAAGACACAGATCTACATTTAAAATATAGAATTCCATCATCATAGTGTTCTCTTTATTAAACTACAAATGCAAGGATTTTCATGCAGCCACCTTTTGCATCTTCCCAGCTCCCCATGGAGCAGCAGAACTCAGAAAGAGGATGCCATCTCAGAATACACTATGCCAATAATTATATATATAAATAAATTTGCAGAATCAGTAAACTAAACCACTGTTGGCTCCTATCTTTCCTCATACCAAGATAAAACACTATTAGGAACAACACCAGAGAAAAATTCAGAAAACTTCATAGCTTGCCTGTGATTAGGAAAAGTCCTGGAGATGCTAGTTAGAAATAACCAATCAATCATAATTCAAATAACTACTTAGCCAGAATATCCAAGAAACAGTGCTTTCTCTTTATTTCTCCTTTAAAGCATTACTTAATTGCCTAGCAATATTCTGGTTATTCCATTTTCTCCCCAGGGAAATGGAAGGGAACTCCTGTTTCTGTTTCTCTCAGTGTAGTCTACCTGTCAATCATTTTTACACACATTATTTTATTAATTCCTCACAACAAACAGTTAATAAAAATGAGACTCATGCAGAATATGTGATTGCCCAGTCTCATCCATCTGGACTCCACAACCCTTGTTGTTTCTGTGGTACCTTATTGCCTCCCAAAGAGATTTTTCCCCCTTCATTGAGGTGTGATGCCATCTACCTCAGCAACCTGTCATATCCCATGGCTATCATCAAGCAGCAGTTGGGACCGTCCCCTTTTCATCTTCTAGGAACTTAACAAGAGTAATTAAGCTTCTTTGTTGCTATTGTTATGATATTTTAAAGGAGAGTTCTCTTCTGGTTCTAAGGCAAGGAAATTCTCAATCAAAATCTCAGTCAGAACCTGATAGATGCTTCTTGCGACTGAGAAGAGATTTTTTTGTAGGCCAAACTTAGCCCATCAATTACACTCTAATTAGATACAGTTGACAGATAATCCTATCACATTTCACAATAAAGCATTAGGAAGATAAGAGTGAGGAGAGAACAAGAGGTAACACAAAGTGCATAGTCCAATGGATAAGCTAGACTTGAGTTTGTTGCCTTGTCCAAATAAGTGAGAATTCATTTTGAGAGTGGAAAACTATATCACATATACAAGAATGTTCATGGCACCATTGTTTATCATTGAAAACAAACAATTTCCATATCCATTATTAGGAAAGTGGATAAACAAAGTGGGATGCAGTCATCCTATATGTTTCTAAATGCAAAAATACACATACTTTTGACTTGATAAATAATGCTTATACAGAGATCCTAATATCATTGGAAAATAATCAGGAGTAATATTAAACAAGCATTTGAGATATTTGGGGGAAAAGGGATGTTGGATGGATGAATGGGTGGATGGATAGATAGGTAATGTTAAGAAAAATAAGCAAACTACAAATAGTATGTGCAATATAATCTCAAGTATACCAAAAATGCACAGAAAACAAGTGGAAAATGGGGTATATACAGAGGATTGTGGAACACTTTCCTCTGCAATATTCCTCCATGCTGGAAAAGGTGATTTGTTCTTGTTAATAGTCAACTGTTTGTTTTCCCCCATGAGGATTCTTGTCAATCCTGCCAGGTTTTCTCAGATTTTTCTTATATCTTCCACAAGGAAATCCTAACTGGTGGATTCCTACAGTCATTTGTTTTCTTTTCAAGGTGTTCCATTATTGGTGGGATTAAAGCTCTGAGATTAGATGGAATGTGCTTTTTTGTTGTTGTTGTTCTTAGGTTGTTATTACTTACAGTGGGTATAAGACTTTGCTTGAATGAACTTTCTTTTATATTTTGAAATATTGCAAATAGACAAAAGTACAGAAAATAACATTACACTCATGTACTCACCACTTCTCTCTACAGAGTCCTAACATTGTGCCATAATTGTTTCTAGTGTCTTTTAGAAATACTATACTAACAATAGAGTAAAAACCTTCTTGTGTCCTCCTCTACAATCAAATAAGTAGGTCCCCTTTGTCCTTAGAGGTTAGTAGTATCTTGACTTAGGTGTTTGCATTCCTAAGCCTATTTTTATGTTGTTACTATATATGTAAGTACCCATGAAAGTTATTTAGTATTAGTTTGCATGTTCTACAGTTTTACATGAATCGCACATATTCTTTAACAAGTTGCTTTTGCTCTTAATCTAATGTCTTAAGATTTATTTATTTTAGTAACCTAATCTCTTCTTAGTTGCAATTAGCATCTGTCAGGTTCTGATTGAGATTTTGACTGAGAAGTTCCTGGCCTTAGAACCAGAAGAGAACCTTTCTTTAAAATATCATAACCAGGCCTGTGAACTCAAAAGTCGTTGGTCTGATTCCCAGCCAAGGCACACATAACCAGGTTGCAAGCCAGGTCTCCAGCCAGCTCTGTAGCTGGAGGCAGGTGAAAGGCAACCATACATTGATGTCTCTCTCCCTCTCTGCCTCTCTCTCTTCCCCTCTTTCTAAAAATAATAAATAAGATATTTTAAAATAATAATGTAAAATATTATAACCATAGCAATAAAGAAACTTGATTACTCTTGTTAAAATCCCCAAAACCTCTATTCAGGCCCTAGTGAAACCTAGTTATTTGATGATAAGCTTTAGGGTCAACACTACAGATAGCCAAATTTATGGTGAGGACTTCCAGCCAGAATCAGTTTTCTGGCTGCATTCTAACAAGGGAAATTTTCATCTGCTGTATTCTTTTCCGAGAGGTCCTGAGGCTCTGGTTCTTCTTCAGCATTTCATGTTAACATTTTACATTTTCTTCTGTGGTTTTGGAAATTTCTGGATCTCTTGGATTTATCATCTCTTCTGCCCTGCATTAGAGACAGTAGATTCTGGCCAAGTGATGATGAAAGGAGAGTGAACTCACAAATTTACACTCAGAATCAGATTCAGGGTGACTGTTAGGGTGTACATCTTTCACTCTGAGCTTGTGTACTTCTTTGGCTTTCTTTTTTTCAGTTTTTGTTTTCCCTGGTTTAAAATTTTTATTTATTATTTTTGATATCAAAATAATATATTCATTATAGAAAATGATTCAATTACAGGAATATTAAAAAGAAAACATCAATTATAAGCTCATTATCCAGAGATATTATTTGAGCATATTATCTTCCATTTTTTCTTGTGCATTATTTTTATATTTGAAGTTATTTTGCACATAATATTTCAGTTTGCCTATTTTTCTTAACATTACCTATCTATTCATCTATCCAACATTACCTTTCCCCAAAATATCTCAAATTCTTGTTTAACGTTACTCCTGATTATTTTCCCATGATATTAGGATCTCTATATAAGCATCATTTACCAAGTCAAAAGTATGTGTATTTTGCATTTTGAAGCACATTGATGAAATTGTTTGCAGAAACATTATACCAATTTCCATTCCTTTTAACAGTTTTTGAGACCCTGCTTTCTCGCTACTTTTACCTCTTTTGTGCTCCATTTCTAATAATTTTTTACTCTTTTTATCACAGACTAACTTGTTTTCTCATTGAGCCAATGATCTTGAACTTCATTATATCCCAATCTTCAACTTGCATAAAATTTAACTTCTCTTGATTCCCTAGAATTTTCTTCTTCTAGAGATGAGCTAATAGACAATAGTGCATTTTCTTTTCAGGGAGGCAAGACAGTGAGATGAGCTACTCTTTGAAGTTCAGATGACCAACATTAAGCTTAAGGGCATCTGGTGATAGCTTTCAAGAGAGTGAGATGGGAACCATTAGACTAAGGGTTGTGTTTCCAGTGCTCTCTGAACACCCTCAGTCAGTGCACATGAACCTCCATAGAAACTGAAAGTCACACGTGGCCCATTTGTTTCAGGCCCTCGGAGGAGTTCTCTATCTCCCTCCCCTGATGGCTTCGTTTGCATAAACAAGCAGCTTTGTAGTGAATTAGGTCAAGGTCTGTTTCTAGCTTTTTGTTGAACACTGCTTCACTGAAAAATTTAGCTCTCCCTTATTCCTGGGAGGGTGAAAAGCAGCAGATATCTATGGACTCTGTAGAGAACACCCAAACTGATTTTCAAAAGCCATATCTTCTCCTTATATCTAAGTCACTTCCTGGTATAGATCTAGTTCGCTGAAGGAAACTCTCTGTAGGAAATTTGCTCTAATGGAAATAGTAAATCATAGTGATGATCATTTAAAATGGCGCCAAGACCCTAGAAGTGAATGGAAAGTTGTACTAGTTCTCACCAAAGAGAGTTTATGAAGGATTATAAACAAACACATTGCTACACATAAGCAACAGGAATTTGGACTTTAACACCAGCAGATAATTTAAATCATCTGAAAATAAAAGGGGTCAGAATAGAGCAGATAGGGCTAGCCTTAAGGGACACTGTTTTGGTAAAATGCTTTAAGTTCCATGAGTATTTACTGCGTTTTATGGTTTATGTGGAGGGTGACATTGTTTTATCAAGTAACTGAGACTCCAAAAAGGCTGTAACACTCTTGGTTCAGAGGCTTGGCATGCAAAATGAGGGAAGAAGCAGAACTAGCACACAACTAACAGCCCAGAAGACAGCCCATGAGCTAGTAGACCCTTGCCTCTGGTCTTTGATGTTACACTGCCTTTGGAAATGCACAGCATGCAATAGAGATTTGGAGCTTGGAGAGCTGGATGGCATAGAAACTGGACCGGAATTCCTTTTGGAGGTCTAGAAACACATCCAAGGATGTCTTGGTTAGGGCCAGCAATCCCTTTTGTTCTAACTGCCACACCATTTGCTCTGGGCAGGCCTTCTGGGGACACTGGCAGATTTCAGGCAGAATCAAAATAATAGCCAACACTGAAATAATTAGCACTTACTATTTCCAGGCCCTGTTTTAACGTCTCTGCATATTGATCCCAGCAATCTTCTAGGGAAGATATTAGAAAAAATAAGGGAAAAGTGCAGGGTAAGAAAAGGCCAAGAAAAGCAATTCAACAATTATTAAGTGCTGATTCTGTTCTAGCGGGTGTGGTAATGAACAAAATAAAGGAGTGAATAACAAGAAGGGATACAAATAGAGAAAGGAGGAGGATGGGAGAAGGGGAATGGAGAGGAGAAGGGGAGAGGAAAAGAGAAACGAAATGATGAAGACAAGAGAAAAGAAAGCCATGCACATGGCAGACAATGTTAACAGGAAAAACCTCAGGGGTCTACCACACAGTCTAGGCTGAGGCTGAGGCTGAGGCTGCTTTCTTCTAGCCCAGTCTCTTTCCCACTAAGACCACGAGGCTGGTGCACACAATCCTTCCAAAAAGCCAGTTCTGATTGTGGTAATATTGACCCAGTGAAGCTTTTAAGGCAAGTAGCCTAAACCCTGGTTTAGCAGGTGCCTTTTCTCAGCTTACAAAGGTCAACAGCTTATTGTGCCATATCAGCTTTAACTGTTTTCTCAGACAATCTGTGTCTTAGAATTTTTTCTCCTAAGGGCCTCAATGACAAAAGTACACATATTGAATCTTCAAGCAATATTTGACCAAAGGGCTTATTTTATCTTATTGCTCCTGAAAATAGTACTTTTCAGACAAGTTCTGCACAGGTGCCCTACAACCCTCCTCAGAAAGGACCATTACAACCTGTTATGATCATGGGAAGGGACTGTCAGGGCCTTGCACTGATGACACTCCCACCCTCGGTCAGCCTCCTCTGCCAGCCGACTATATGGCACCAGCCATGCTTTCTCTCTGGCCTTCAGGGTTCCCACAAAAGATACCTACTGCTGCTACCCACCCCTTGCCATGCCCCAAACCCACCTCAGTCCTGACTTAATGCAGGTAGCTTCTCAGATGCATTGAGATGCCAGGACTTTGAATGTGGGACTCGATCTCAGAAGACACTGGTCCTGGAGACATATTCTTACAGTCCAGAGAGGAAGGACAGTCTGAGCAAACCCCACCCTTTCACAGCTACTCAGTTCCCTTTTTTTGTTTCCTGACTTAAACCAGTGCCTTTTTTTTTCTTCTTCTCAGCAGCATGGTATCTGGTTCCCTGCTGCTGTCCTTATTTTACCCACCCACCCCCACTTCAGCTGTCTCCGCCCTTCATTTGCTTGGGACCTCTGACACTTCTATCTGCAGTCCCCTCTGAAAGAATCCTTCTCAACATTATTGGGGCTACTGAAGCTGTAGATGGGGTTGGGTTGAGCAAACATGTTGTCAGGCCCACCTCCTCAAGATGAAGGGATAACATACCTACAGGACTGTGGGGATGGTTAGCAGAAGGAATGGCGACTTACAAGAAAGAGAAGAAATGCAGATCCAAAAAGACAAAACACAAAGGGACTAAAGGGGAAGAATGCCTTTAGTCCTATGTCCTCCAGGGCAGATGAGACTTGTTCACACTATAAACTTGATAGTGAAGGGTATAGAGTGCTCATTAAGGAACCCCAAAGTACAGAACCTGACAGAAGAAGAGACAATACTTCCCCTGCTGAGTCATTTTCTAAGAAAGCATTTTTTCTACAGATAAAAATGTCCAAATGTAAACCCACACAAAGACTTGTGACCTTCCCCATTTTCCTGTGGATGTTGATTTTTTCCCTTAAAGAATTAGTCTCAGGGATTAACTCCTAATTTACAATTTTCTCATTACCCTATAAAGCGAGAAACCAAATTAGGTGTATTAGGTATGTTACTTAACCCTGAACATATCTTCAGCTACCTCCTATCCTATGTTCCAGCAACAGTCTTCTCCCAGGGGATTCTCCTAGGAAATTCAGCCAGTACTGGCCACAGACTAGGATAGCAGTAGAGCCCTTGATGACTGATCTGCTTGCCCACCTTGATATATCAGGCACATGACCCAGGTGCTGTATGTATATTAACATAAAAATATATCACAGATCCCACTAGAAATTTGTCAGAATTTTTAAGGCAGCTTTTTAAAAAAGTATTTGTAGGGTAGTGCAGTGGTTAATCCTCACATTTGCATAACATAGATGGGCAACAAGTGTCATATGATCTTCTTAATTTATTGATAACTTATATCCTTTTAACTAGTCACCCCTGAACAGCTGCTTTAATCACCTGCCTAAGAGTTGGTCAGACACATTTGCCTTTCCTCTTATTTTCTTCAGGCACATTCCACTTATTGTCATATGCCCTGTCCCTTTTTAAGGTGCACCTTGGGGTGAAGACAGGGAATTGATAGGCATACAATGGGGGTCTAGACAAGGAAGAGCATGACAAGGGAAAGAGGAAAGTAAACCTAGATGCCTCTTTACCCTCTGTCCACGAGCATTTCTCTAACACACTTGACTAGAAGAACTGCACCCAAATAGTGCACATAAATGGCCTAGTGTCACCTTGAAAGATTCGCAATGTAATAGAAGGTTCTGTACTTGGTGCTATTATAGTCAACATTTTTATTAATGATCTTTGAAGAATCTATAGAAAGTAACCTAACTAATCAGTGAATGGTGTGAGGCTCTTGTGAGGTAGATGAGATGAGAGAACAAGAGCAAATAGTTTCCCAAAAGATCTTAATCATCTGAAGTATTAAGCCAAATTCAACAAAGTGTATTTTACCAAGGCTGAATTATGTCCCATAATTGGGCACTGATATTGAACTTCAGATGACCCAGATGAAATTTGGGCAGCAGTAAAACTTGTGAAAATGGTTCAGAGGTTTTTGCTGATAGTAATAGAAATGTTATGTCAGTAACATGACTGCCAGAAATTACAAGGTGACATTAGGCTTCTTTGCAGAAGTAAAATATCTAGACAGAGGAATGTGAACAGGTGACTTGCTCTGTGTGGCCAGACCATATATAGAGTTCTGTATTCAGTTTTGAGTGCCTCATCTTAGGGAAACTTAATGAGCAGGAGTATGTTCAAAACAGAGACCAGGATTGGTGAAAAGAATGGGAACTTAAAGCCATGTCACATGAGGTATGATAGGAAGAACTAAGAGAAGCCATGTTCACTGTCTTCATATTTACACGTTATTAATATTTAAACTTCTAGAAACTCCTCAAAGTCCAGTGAGACTGCCTAAGAGCCTGGAGAAGAGAAAATGTTGTGAGACTACAGGCTAGCTGTTTGGCAAAGAAACTTTTAAGAAATGTAGCAAGTCGTGGCAATGTTTTTATTTTTTTATTCCCAGAGACCTTCCAACAGAAAGGGGATGGGTTGATCAGAGTTAGCTCTGGACCCATGGGTGTTCCTCAAAGGTTATGCAAACAGAAGACTCTAGGACATGGGTGGCAAAGGCAAGGCCCACAGGCCGAATCTGGCCCTCCACCTTGTTTCATCTGGCCCAGCACCTTTGGCACTTTGTTTCTACCTGGCTCACTTAACTGTTAAGGAGTAGTTACATTTCTATAGTCCTAAAATTACATTTGGCTTTTTGAAGGCAATTTCAATGCTGCTGTGGCCCTGGACAAAAAGGAGTTTGACACCCCTGCTCTAGGATCTCATAGTTCCTCAGCCCATAATCCACTGGCACCTCCTCTTGCATACTTGCCCAATTCTGTCTCCTCATTCTCCTCTACCCTGCAGATGCCCCTGCTTCTCTCATGTAATATTGTGGTTAAGTGCAAGGCTGTGGTATTAAAATACCTGGAAAGAAATCCCGGCTTTACAAAATAATCATCTGTGTGACTTCAGTTAAGCAAATTTAATGTCTGTCAAGCTTCAGTTTCCTCACCTGTTCTACACTATAATAATGGTATAAACTGTGTGGGTTGTTAGGATGAAAAGGAGTGTGTAAGGCAGTTAGGAAAATGCCTGGCATGTAATAAATGCTCAATAATCTTTAGCTGTTACAATTACCAGGCCACAATAGTCATATTGTGTAAGGGAACCAGGCTCTGGAGACTATGTTTGTAACCTCACTCCACTAAGTATAACAATAGGAAATTTTTAAAAACAGCCTATGGTCTCAATTTTTTGATCTGCAAGATGAGAATTATAGTAGTGCTTACCTCCTAAAATTATTGTGAAAATTTTATATAAGACAATCTATTTTAAGTACCCTGAAGTCTTTCTCTACTAGACTAACTCTTTTGAAACCTAGCACATGCCTTCTGCCAGGTGTCAACAAAAGAATGTCCAAACCTATAGGAAAGTTTTATAAGAGTTTATTTGAGCCACAATTTTGAGGACATGCTTGAAAGCAAGATGTCAATGGATTGAGGAAATGCTTTGAAGAATGGCAGCTTTGCATTTCCTTCTATGCATTTACAATTAAAGTAGACAACTGTAAGGAAGGTCCATGAAATCCATTGGTGGTAGAATAAGGAGCCAGGAGAAAGCAAAGAGGGGAAAATCTCTAGGATTGCATAAAAAGCAAAATGGAGAAACGCATACTTCTTTTACATTAGTGGGTAGAGGATAGTTCATTAACACAGCACAGAGATCATATGTGAGGTCTTCTGTAGTCTTGTGTTCTGGTGTCTATGGTTGTGTCTTCAAGGGGCCTAGAACAGAAAATTACTCTGACATTTCAATTTTATGTTATCCTAGATGTGTAAGGACAATGGGCAACACTTGCTTAAGATAAAGATTGACTTGAAAAAGCTATAGGCTTGAGATGTGACTACTCGCTATGATCTGCCCAGTTAGGAACTTTTTTCCAATGGCAAACACCACATTGACCCTTTTAATAAAAAGTATCCATATGCAAACGATCTAATAAATACAAACATAACAAAAGTAAAAGTAACTATGATGAGATGACGTTCTTTCCCAAAACTCCATTTTGTCAAGCATTCTAGAAGTCTGAACCAAAGAAACATTGTCACTTTGTTCATTCCTCCACCTGCCCACTGACACCTCCTTTGACCTGTTTTCATACCCAGCTATTCTCTCTAGGGAAGGTTCCATGTTAACCCTGGGTCTTGCTAAAACATACCTTGGAAAGCTTAACAGTGTCAGATAAAGGGACAAATACAACTCACAGGACCTTCGAGAAGAAAGCATCTCTAAAAACAAACAACATAGAGTTATTTTCCATGCCATGACCAGTGTCTTAGCTGGTTGGGTGTCATTCCACAAAGCAAAAGTTTGCCAGTTGGATTCCAATCAGGGCACATTTCTGGTCTGTGGGTTCATTTGCCAGTTGGGGTGCATGGAAGAGGCAACTGATTGGTGTTGCTCTCTCACATCGATGTTTCTCTCCTTCTCTTTCTCCTTCCTTTCCCCTTTCTCTAAAACAAACAAACAAACAAACAAACTCTTCAAAAAAGAGCTATTTTCCTGAAACTTGGTTTTGCTAGAAAGATCAGAAAATTTCCTTTTCACTCTCCATAAAAGCTTCCTTCTCTTGGCTTTGCCTGACCTGAGTCCCCTAATTTCTTTGTCCTAGGAATTCTAATGACTAGATGAGCACAGTCTGGGGCAGATGCTAGCCACCAGAAACAGCTCTTCACACTGTACTACCTGGAGAAAGATTTTAGTGTCTGAGGTTAGTCACTTTTAAACAATTTCACTTGCAGAAACTTAAAGCCATAGTTGCAGCCCTAAAGGTGAACATCTACCCAATTTGTCTGTCCCTCTGTCAGATAAAAGGCAGAGAAGCTAAAAATGCTTAGCAATGTTTCCAGGGACTACTTAAAGGAATGAATTGAAAGAAGACCCTGGAAGCCATTTAGGAAGTTTAGCAAAGACCCAAAATAGCAAGCATTAGCAGAAAATGTTATCCTAATTCAACCAGATGTAGCCAGTGGCACATCATTTACCCAATTCTAAAATTAGCAACTGTTATTAGTATAAATCTTACTACAGTCTGATTACAGTTAACCCTACCTCAGACTAAAATAAAACCACAAATAGTGCTGCATGTAATAAATAAATAAATAAATAAATAAATAAAAAAGCCGCGGTGGCGGGGAGTCTAACACACCCAAACTATTGAGATTTGGAATAATACCATTGGTGGGCCACTGGGGAGGAAGAAAGTCTGAAGAGAAACCAGGTAATACTGCTTTAAACATTTCCCCCCACTTTAATTAGGCCAGTTAAGAATTTTACTGATCAGATCATTCTGTGGTTACTTTTTGTCAACCAGTTTATTAGGCCTGCCAAGTAGGCCTCCCCCTGAACTTGTCTGATGTACAGGAAAGGGAAGAGTTGCTGGATACTTTCTATCCATTGACCTGACTACTGCTATTGCAGGAGCTGAACAATTTCTTTTAAAACTTTTACATAGATTCTATTGCTATTTATTGAATATATTTTATTTACTATCTTTAAAAAATTTTAAAAGACTATTTATTTTTAGGGGGAGGGGAAGGGAGGAAGAAAGAAAGGAAGAGAAACATCAATGTGTGGTTGCCTCTTGTGTGCCGGCAACCAGGGACCCACCCGCAATCCACACAAGTGCTCCACCAGGAACTGAACCAGCAATCCCCCCGTTCAAAGGCTGGTGCTCGACCCACTGAGCCACACCAACTAGGACAGGAGTTGAACAAGTTCATCCTCACTTTTCAGAACCTAGGACAGCCAACTTTCTCCCTCAACAAAAACATACTAATTTAATGCTGATCAATTGTTCCTGTTTTACAAAATACTTAGTCGGTAATTATACATTTATGAGCATAATTATTTGATTATCATGCCCAACACATTTGTTGAATGGACGAACTGGACATGTGACGGATGAAGTGCATTGGCTCCCTCAATGCCTTCAGTAAACTAGAAGTTGGCTGTAAAAGAGGGTTCCAGTGTTTCCGAGGCGGAACAAGAAGGGAACATTCAGATGAAGGGCCCCTTCACTTGACCCTAGTCCTGGCTTCCATCGCGGATAGGGAGATGGAGGCAAGAGTGTGTGCAAGAACATTGCTTCCTTCACTTAATGGTTCACCAAGTTTTCGATTAAGTGAGGGAAAGACTCAAAGTTAGAGGGCGGGAGGGAGTCTTCCAGAGTCCTTCCTTAAACTACCTTCCGCGACACCAAATAGTCCTCTCCGTCGCTAGAGGGCGTTGTGCGCAGAGTCTTAGACTCTATGGTCTCTTCCACGAACTCCCATGAGGAAGTGCGACTAGGAACCTCCTATATACTTCCGATTCTGGCCCAACGTTTTCCTTTTTATGCGGATTGAACTCGCGCAAGCATGGTAGGACTTTGGGGTAGGGACAGAGCATCCAGTGTAATCGACTCTCCATCATGGACTGTGCCATCTGGGGATGGGTCCAGGCCCCTCTGAGGTCTCACTGTAGCAGAGAAACCCAGTGTTGCCGGGTTCGAGCCAGCAGGGACCTGGCTTTGGGGCGTGAATTGAAGTGATGAGATCAGAGGTAGACAAAATTGGGAGTGGAGTGAGCATGTTCTTTTTCCACTTCGGGGCTCCTCAGAGGCTGCTGTACCTGAAGCACATGGGACTGGACCACCCTCTAGTCATCAGAGTGTGTTAGTGAGGAGCTTGAGAATTGAGTCCTCATGGGCTGCCTTAGTGTGAACTGGGTTGGCATTTTGTCATTGGCATCTGATAAACACTGTAGTTCTGAATGGTTTACTAGGTGAACGTTCCTAAAACCCGCCGGACTTTCTGCAAGAAGTGTGGCAAGCATCAACCCCACAAAGTAACACAATACAAGAAGGGCAAGGATTCACTATATGCGCAGGGTAAGACTGTTATATGCGAGTTTGTTTAAAATTGGCATTTGTGTAGTAGTATAATACACAAACCTATACCCCCACCCACCCGTGGCCATCCTGCGGCTTGGGCATTGATAGTTCTGCTGGAAACCCCAAGATTAAAAACCGCAAGAAAGTTTTTCCGTGTGGCTCTTCGTAATTTATTATCTTTGGTATGCTGTAACAAATAACTTTACTTCTCTCAGGAAAGCGGCGTTATGACAGGAAGCAGAGTGGTTATGGTGGGCAGACCAAGCCGATTTTCCGAAAAAAGGTGGGTAGTAAATATTTGACATACTTCCCATTGACTGTAGTAAAGACTTTGCATTTGTAGTTGGCCCACACAACTATACAATATAGGTATTAGTTTTCATAGTTTTCCAGCGAAGTTGTCTCAGTGATCTGTACTGACATACCTAGCAGGCAGTGGAGCTGGGGGTGCAGCAACCTAGGTCTGACTCAAGTCTACAATACTGCACCATTGCAATGTTTATTGTTTTTTTGTCCTTCCTTTTTTTGAAGAGGCAAGTACCAAGTTAAGGAATGGGCCCAGCCTTTCTAAGGACTCAAGTTTGAGCGCACCAGTAAATCCTTTGCCCTATTTTTGTCATGTCCTAGGGAATCCTCAGCTCTTGCTTTCAGTAAGAATTATTCTCTTAATTTTGCTGTTTAGTTCAGAAGCCTGCAATGAGTCTGCTACCTATCTTGGGAAGTCATAAAGTTCTTTTTTTTTCTTTTTTAGATTTTATTCATTACTTTCAGAGAGAAGGGCAGGGAGGGAAGAAGAAAGGGAGAGAGACATCAATGTATGGTTGCCTTTCACCTGCCTCCAGCCACAGACCTGGCTGGAGACCTGGCTTGCAATTTCGTTATGTGCTCTGGCTGGAAATTGAACCAGCAACCTTTGGGTTCCCAGGCCTTCATCTTATCCACTGCACCACCATCCTGGCACCAAAAGTTCTTTAAAATCACCAGTTAGGCCTCCCATGGCCTTCCTGAATTCTGTCATTTTCACCCCAAATTTGTTTTTGTTTTTACCCTGGGGTGACTTGGCTACTCCTTAAAGTATACAGTTCCTGGAATAGCATTCCTGTGAAAACAGTATTCATTTAGCTTGGTACCAGAAAGTATCAAGGAATGACTTTAGTGTTCATCTGTCAGAGGCAATAAATGATTTGATCTCAAAATGATGAAAAGAGTGCTTGCCTTATTACATTCAAGTAACTTGTTTAGAAGATGGGGAGGTTCCAGCTACATTGAAAGTATTAAGGAATGACTTTACTATTCATCTGTCAGGGGCAATAAATGATTTGACCTCAAAGTGATGAAAAGAATGCTTGCCTTCTTAGATTCAAGTAACTTGTTTAGAAGATGGGTAGGTTCCAGCTACATTTTGAGTTTTTTCAGAACTGCCAACTAACAGTGGTAGAATTCTCATGACAGGGGCAGGCTCAAAGTTGTATTCATGGGGAGTGTACCTTGAATTAGAATATTGTTGAGTACACAAACTCTAAATGTCTCAGAAATTGATAATCTTAACAGTTGTTAATCCCATTTAATGAATTCTCAAAGTTCTATTCATTTCATAGTGCATGGGCTTGGATGACCCATTTTTGGTTGCGTGGAATACTTAACAATGTAAAGCTGCTGAATAGCCATAAGTTCAAAATGGTATGATGACTGCCTATTTGATAAGAAGCTCCCTAGGATGTCTGATGAATGGAGAATGATGGCAATTAGATAACTTGCCACTTTTGCTATCATTGGTTTGGCCAAAAAGTCTGTTTAGGTTTTTTTTTTTCCATAAAATAGACATTTTTTAATTTTCACCAGTAACTGTTGATTTGGATCTTTTGAGTATGTTGGCTATCCTGGGTAGTATCAAGTTGATTGTTTCAATGTCTTGATTTGATTGCTATCAACTTCAAATAGTGTACCCAACTATGCAGCATCATCCAGCAAGAAATCTCCAGCACAAAACTTCACAAACCACTTTTTAAAAAAGATTTTATTATTTTTAGAGAGGGGAAAGGAGGGAGGCAGAGAGGGAGAGAAACATCAATGCATGGGTTGCCTTTCACCTGCCTCCAGCTATGGACCTGGCTGGAGACCTGGTTTGCAACCTGGTTATGTGGCTGGGAACAGAGCCAGCGATCTTTGGGTTTGCAGGCTGGCACCTTTCCACTGAGCCACCAGCCAGGGTTACAAACCACTTTTGACATATTCAGTCAGTCACAGCACCTTATCCATACACCGCGCAAACTTTTTTTTTGCATGTCAATTACATTTTTACCTTTCTTGAAATAATAAAGCATTATTTTCCAAAAATGTGGCATATTTTCTGTCATCTTCAATATTAATATGGCTACACAAAGATTCACCAGTTTTTTTTCTTGTAATGCATGCTGGTACAACAGCTGTCAGTACATTCAAACAAAATTGTTCGAATGAAGTTAAAGACAACTAAGCACTACTAGAGCCATCTTATGGAAAAAAGAAAACTGACCAACCTAATACATTCCCTTGATTGGTTTTCTCATTTCTATTTTCTCCCTATAGCTAATGACAAATTGTCACATCTACCATTTGCAGCACTTTGCTTCTAGGTAGTACATAACTCAGCATAATCATGTTTTGGAAGAAAGATGTTCTGCAATGATTTATGAAGGGTATCTAATTTTTTTCCAGGCTAAAACTACAAAGAAGATTGTGCTGAGGCTTGAATGTGTTGAGCCCAACTGCAGATCTAAGAGAATGCTGGCTATTAAGAGATGCAAGCATTTTGAACTTGGAGGAGATAAGAAGAGAAAGGTATACAATTTGGGGTGGAAGGGTGAACATTTCTGTCCATTTACTATGGCATCAAGATCAGGGGCAGTCCTCTTTCAGTACTTGATCCACAGCTGAAGTGTAAGGTTTTGGTATTTGCCATGATTAGGAAAGGGAGAATGAGACTTAACCTTAATAAAGAATGGTGATCCCTTTAGAAATAGACCCTAATGGAACTAGGTTCTCTGCAAAAGACAAAAACTCACTTTTTTTTTTTTCTTTCCTATTACAGGGCCAAGTGATCCAGTTCTAGGCATTTTGTGTGTGTGTGTGACAATAAAATCTTGATATGTTCACTTCATGTGGTTGCAGTTGGTGTATTTGGGTAGCAGATAAATTAGTGCCCCACAAGGGGGAATTTATGTTTAATGGTTGTTTTGGGTGCTTATTTTGAACTGAATCTCATTAAATTCACATGTGATTGTTTAGTTTGGCACTGGAATCACTTGGGGCTTCATGGGATCCCTTTTGCTGTTATGAAATAAGGGTTATTGCTTATCTTGGGACATAAGACCTGAAATTTACAGGGTGGGCTCAGTAACAATTATATCCATAGTGAATGTAAAGTTTACCAAGAATGAAATAATTTGCCTCCTATACTTTGGCAATTTCAGTCATTTAATGGGGAATTTGGGCCCTATCTCTAGTCACCAAGAGTTTTTATACCACCTGAATGTTTTGTCGCCTCCTCAAATTTAGTAGATGTAAATTCATTTTGTTAAAAGGATTTAATGTCTAGTGAATTAAAATCATCAGTGGAATCTGGCAGTGCTAATCCGTATTTTTAAAAATGCCTAAGTTTCAAATTCACATCCCTTTCATCTTTGTACACTATTATATATACACTCAGCTCTTCACACTTGTGCAGTAAAACTGCATTGCATGGTGAAGCAAATACACATTACATTTGGTGAGTGAAAGTGTATGTCAGTGAGATGTAGCAACCTGCTTCCAACCTAAAAGTTTGGGTTTACCAATTTCATTGCAATTCTTACCAACTGAGAGTAATTAGTCTTCCAATTTTATTGAAAATGGTAATCACATGACAGGCCAAAGGAATGATGAAAACATATTTCGTATTTTGAGTGGGCCTTTATTCAAGGAAAGAATAGCTGAAGTGGGAATGGAAGGACAGAAGTAGGGTAGTCACTCTGGCAACAAAATACAAATTTTTCTTCTAGGATTTTATTCATTATTTTTAGAAGGGCAGGGAGAGAAGCAGAGAGAGAGACTCATCAATGTATGATTGCCTTTCACCCACCTCCAGCTGGGGACCTAGCTGGAGACCTGGCTTGCAACCTAGTTATGTGCCCTGACTGGGAATTGAACCAGCAACCTTTGGGTTCACAGGCCGGCACCTATCCATTGAGCCACCAGGCAGGGCTTCAAAATACAAATTTTTAAAGAAGGTTAAAAAATTTTGGGAGGATATGTTTATTGATTTTGGAGGGAGATTCTTGATTACCCCAATGGGATTGAACCCGCAACCTAGGTATATGCCTTGACCTGGGATGGAACTTGTGGCCTTTTAGTGTACGGCACAATGCTTGCTTTGACCAACTGAGCTACCCAACCAATGCTAAATAAGCTTTTACGATGTCTGGCTCCTATCTAGAAGAAGCAAAACAGTGCCTGTGGGATTGATTCGGGTTTTTAAATAAGAAGTCCATTCATAAAACCCAAACTTTGTCTTCGTAGGGAGGAGCTTTGTGATGAAACAGGCAGGATTACACACCACTCCTTGACCCAGGGAAGCAATATTGATGGTATAAAAACGAGGCCCACCAATTTCCTGCAAGTTTACCATAGCCACAGCCCAGGCTAAGTTAGAGAGAGGGCGTTCCCACACCTCAAAGTTGTCTTCCTGAAAAACCAAGAAAATAGGTGATAGCTTGGTAACAAGGAATAAGCAGCCTTGTGGCATTTTGTTATACTGTTAGAACTATCAAACCCTTACAGGGAAAATTCAAGTTACCCTGTAGCATGTTTGGGAAATAATGATTCTAGCAAAAACCTTCATTACTGGTTATATCAAGCTTAAAAATACATTCCCAAAAGACCAGTGCATATCCCTGTATGTAACAATTAGGCCCAAGACAAACTTGGAACTTGGGTATAAAACCATCTTCAAGTATACACCCAAACTAAACATTTGCATGAGTTGTAAACTAGAAAGCAGGAGAACATGTTCCTAGCCAAGTCTTGTTTTTACCGTAGAACATTATTTACTATACCTTTCTAAGTAGGTACCCCTGCTTGCCCAAGGGGTCCTGGTTGATGGCAATTACATCCTTATTCTGAAGGAGCATTTTGGCTTGAAGGCTGATGTGTCGGAGGTCATTGGACATGAGTAATGGAGCTGCCATGATAGCCCAGAGGGCCATCTGAGTTATCTGCTGATCCCAGCTGAGGCCAAAGTTGCCAATCACTAACTGGGACAAAAGAATGAAATCAGAGTTCAGATGAAGACAGAAGCATTGTTAAGGTTGCCTAGGCAGAGGAGCCACTTTCCATGGCACCCTGCTCTGACTATTCTTACATAAAGCCTGCTCAAAGGAACATGCCAATTTACCTTGAATGTCAGGTAGGAAACAGACCCACTGCAGGGGTTTGAACATAGAGGGCTCAGATCCTTACCATATCTGGGTCATTCCAACCCCCTGGTCCAGCAGCACTAACAATTGTCTTTTGGTTAGAAGATGCCCAGTCCAAGATATTCTTTACACTCTGCCAAGAATCATAAATGTCTCCAGAATTTCTCCAGTGATTGCAGTACTGTCGGATTTCTGTATAATTGGGCTGTGAAAACAAGAGTTCACTCTTTTATTTTCTAACATTCTTGCAAGATGAAAATAGCCAAGTTTAAAGAAAGCAAGTGTAGCCTCTTTATAGTGTAAAGGTCCTCAGGAGGAGAGCTAAATCCTTATTGGATTAGAATTTCATTGTAATAGGTTTGCTTCAGAAGTAGGCAATATAATTTAAAATCCCTCTTTTAAATGGCTTAAATAAACAATGCTTATGCTGGAAATTTACCAAATGGTAACTAGGTACTGGGGTTATGAAGGATTTAATGTTTTTTCACACCTCATTGTATTTTCAAACTGAAGTGAACATCTATTGCTTTTATAATTAGAAATAACAAATGATCTTAGTAAAAACAGCTGCAAAATTACATAGAACTCATTAAACATGATAAGGCAATCTGAATCCTAGACATATAATTTGTTAATGGAACAAATAAAAGTTTGTAAATAGGCACGTGAGATACCCAAGGTTTAAGATGTTTAGAAAGGTGAAGAGGCCCTGGCTGGTATCTCAGTGGAGAGGTGCTGGCCTGGGAACCCAAAGGTCGCTGGTTCAATTCCCAGCCGGGGCACATAACCAGGTTGCAAGCCAGATCTCCAGCCAGGTCCATAGCTGGAGGCAGGTGAAAGGCAACCATACATTGATGTCTCTCTCCCTCTCTGCCTCTCTCCCTTTCCCGCTCTCTAAAAACAGTAAAAATCTTAAAAAAGAAAAAAAAAAGAGAAAGGTGAAGAGTATTTTACAGCAATTAGAAGGAAATAACAGGGATTCATTCTATAATTATTCAATACTTACCATATGTTAGGGATATAGTGATAAAGTCAGACAATGTCCCTGCCCTCCTGGAGCTTACATTCTAGTAGAGGAGACAAACAATAAGCCAGTCAACATATAATTCTATATAGTGCTAAGGTCTTAGGTGGAAACTAAACAGGCTAATGTGGTAAATAATGAATGGATAGTGTGCTACTTTAGAGTACTTAGAGAACACCAGTTTGAGTATGTGGTATCTGGTCTGAGACCTCAATGTTAAGGAGCTGAGAAACCTTGGGGGAGACTGTACAAGGCAGAAAACAAAGAGCAATAGGTCCTGAGGCAACAAAAGGCTTGGAATGTTTGAAGGACAAAAGAACAGCAGTGTACTAAGGGCAAAAGTGATGGGAAATGAGATTGGAGAGGTAGGCTAGGCTGGAACCAGAATAGTGGAGTTTGTATTCTAAGTGTAACGGGAAGTCAATTAAGTGTTTTAAGCAGGGGAGTGATATGATTCCATTTACATTTTAACATGAACACCAGGGCGCTGCCTGGAAAAGAGATGGGGATAGGGAGAGAGTGGAAGTAAAGAGATCAAGCTGTTGGTAGCAGTTTGGGTGTGAGATGAGGGTAGCCTGAAAGACCAAGTGGGATGCAGCAGAAGTGGAGAGAATGAGCTGATTCAGGATCTACTTTGCAAACAGTACTGATAGGATTGCTGATGGATAGGGCGTGAACTGTGAGACAAAGGATAGAATCAAAGATGACTGACTTTCCAGGTAGTGGTAACAGTGAGGACAGTAAGAAGTGGTTGGATCCTGGGAGAGATGGTAGGATGAGGCTGTTAAGTGAGGTGGAACTTTGAAGGAAACCTTTGTCCTTAAGACCTGAAAATCTATCACCAAGGCTCTGTTAGATTCTGGACTCACAACCTTACCTTATGAAAGGGCCACATATACAGGGGCCACTCACAGGAGTACACAATGCTTCTACCAGTCTTGTTCAGGGCCAAGGACATGTGCTTATAACCTGTATGAGAAAACAAAGGGTAAAGTAAGGGGAGGAAGGGAACTTCCAGTGGAGGCTGTATAGTTTTAAAACAGGCTGCCTGGCAATGGCTGGGTATCTCAGTTGTTTAGTGTTGTCTGGATATGCCAAGGTTGAGTTCGATCCCCAGTCAGGGCACATACAAGAATCAACCAATGAATACATAGATAAATTGATGTTTCTCTCTCTCTCTCCCTCCCTCCCTCTCTTTAAAATCAATTTTAAGCCCTGGCTGGTGTGGCTCAGTGGATTGAGCACCCACCTGAGAACCCAAGTGTCTCTGGATCGATTCCCAGTCAGGGTACATACACAGGTTGCAAGCCAGGTCTCCAGCCATGTCTCCAGCTGGAGGCAGGTGAAAGGCAACCATACATTGATGTTTAAAAAAAAAGGATATTGGTGATAAACTGAGAAAATATGAATAAATTATATAAAAAGAGAGGCTGTTTAGAAGGGCCATGTTTATATATATATATATATTTTTTTTAGACTTTTCCTAAGTCTTGTTTTTTTGTTTTTTTTTTTAATTTTATTGTTGTTGTATTACATCCATCCCCTTTTTGCTCCCCTCTGTCCCCCTCCCCACCCACCCATTCCCCCCAAAGTCAATCCCACCTGTTGTCCATGTCCATGGTTCCTTTATACTAGGTTCTTGTCTAAGCTGCTCCCCTTCTTTGCCTCTGCCTCCCCTCTCCCCCCAACCCCGTTCCCCCTGACCACTGAAGGCCTATTCCTTGTATTCATATACTTGGTTCTGTTTTGCTTGTTGTTAGTTTTGCTCGTTATTGTCCCGTAATGGGTGAGATCATATGATATTTGTCCTTCACTGACTGGCTTATTTCACTAAGCATAATACTCTCCAGTTCCATCCATGTTGTTGCAAAGGGTACA